>PVJN01005026.1:0-85253 GCA_004026805.1 Lasiurus borealis | reverse complement strand
CCCTGCTGAGATCGCCGCAGACTACAACCAGTGGCAATGGCTGAGGGCGGGGATGGGGCGGGCACTCAGTTCCCAGGCACTGGGGGAGCCTGGTGAGGGACCTGGCCCAGCTGATCATCCTGCAGGCAGGATGGTGGAGCAGGAGAGGGGGCGGTGTCAGGCCAAGGTGGGGTGCCAGGTGGGGCTGTGGGGCTGCAAGACTGGGGGTGCAAGCTGGGCCCTAATCTCTGCAGGCCACCCAAAGGGGCCCCGCCCATGCATAACTCATGCACTGGGCCTCTAGTCCTATCTAATAAAAGAGGAACATGCAAATTGACCATACCTCTCTATGACCACCAGCCAATCAGAGTGAGTATGTGAATTAACCCAATCAAGATGGCGGCAACCAGGGAGCTGGAGTGAGCAGAAGGCTTGGGTTGCCCCTGACTATGGAAGAAGCCAAGCTTCCCGCCCACCCTGGCGGATCCTGGCCTCTGCTCAAGGCTACAAAGTTTCAATTATAGAAGATAAATAAATCCCAGATACCTTCTTCCAGCCAGCCCTGGCCTCAGCTCAAGGCTACAAATTTCAATTATAGAATATAAATAAATCCCAGATGCCTGCTTCCAGTCAGCCCTGGCCTCTGCTCAAGGAGGCACTGAAAAAAAAGAAAGAAAAAAAGGAGGGTCTGGGAGCTTGGGTCCCTGGGAGCCATGGCCAGCCTACTAACAGCCATCAGCCCCTCACCCAGACTGGCCAGACACCCCAGTGGGACCCCCACCCTGATCTGGGATACCCTTCAGGCCAAACCAGCTGGCCCTCAACCATGCACCAGGCCTCTATTTATATTAATAAAAGGGTAATATGCTAATTAGACTGAGAGACCTTCCAGGAGACCTTCTGGATATTCTTCTGGACAAAGCCATGGTGGTGGGGCCGAGATAGAGGCAGTTAGAGGTTAAGAGGGGAGGGCAATTGTGGGTGATCAGGTTGGTGGGGGGCGGAGCCATTGGGGATAAGCAGACAAGCAGGAGGGGGCAGTTAGGGGTGAGAAGGTTGTCAGTAGGGGAGTGGGGATCAGTTGGAGGTGATCAGGACAGTGGGGGGACAGTTTGGAGTGAGCAGGCCAGAAGGGGCGGCAGTTGGGAGTGAGCAGGCTGGCAGAGAAGGGAGTTGGGGTGATCAGGCTGGTGGGAGGGGCATTTGAGGGCAAGCAGGCCAGTGGCAGGGGGAAGTGGGGGGTGAGCGGTCTGGCAGGCAGAGTGGTTAGGGTCAATCAGGCAGGTGAGCAGTTAGGAGCCAGCAGTCCTGGATTGTGAGAGGGACGTCCGACTGCAGGCTTAGGCCCCATCCCTGCAAACCAGCAGTGGGGCATCCTTTGAGGGGTCCCTGATTGGAGAGGGTGCAGGCCAGGCTGAGGAACACACCCACCCCATTCCCCCCGTGCACAAATTTTGTGCATCTGGCCACTAGTCTTTTATAATTGTCTAACCAGCCCTAGTTCCACTGCCTTCCAAAAAAACGATCTGAAACCTTTTTTTTTTTTTTTGAACTATGGCTCATTGATTGAAATATTTGATTGAGTTGTGCAATTACAGAGGCAAGGAAAACTGACATAAACATAGTTACTGGCTCGTGACCAGCCGACCACCAGTGGTGGGAGCAGATAGGCACGGGAACATGAGGAGCAGGTTGTGGCCATGAGATAAGAGGGTTTGGACTCTGCTCATATGTGTACAGATGGAGTGCTGCACTGAATTATTCTAATGAGCTGGTTACATGGAGATTGGGCAGGCATCTTTGGTAATTATCGGCTTCACCGTGTTTCGACAATAAAATGTTTCTCTGGCTCTTGAACTGAACAGAAATGTTATATAGGCATTGGAAGAGATGAGCCATTCTACATGTAGGCTTATCATAGCTCTAGGTGGTACAATTATGGATTTGTTTGACATTGACACCAAAGAGTGTTAACCTGTGAGCTCCATCTTTAGAAGGAAGAATGGGATTATAGTCGGGGATGCTGAATTTACATGCCTGGATTCATCTTTTGGGCAACAGGAGATCAACACACCTACTCCTATCACAAGTGAGTACTCAATAGTCAATGTACATGGATGGCGTTTTAGTAGTAATTCACCAAGGAATGTCGATATCCTCTTAGATCAGGGGAACCTCATAGTTGTGCCATTTCTCAAAAAGTAGCCTGAAACCGGTTTGGCTCAGTGGATAGAGCATCGGCTTGTGGACTGAAAGGTCCCAGGTTCGATTCCGGTCAAGGGCATGTACCTTGGTTGTGGGCACATCTCCGCTGTGGGGCATGCAGGAGGCGGCTGATCGATGTCTCTCTCTCATTGATGTTTCTGACTTTCTATCTCTCTCCCTTCCTCTCTCTAAAAAAAAAAAATATTTCCACTTATCATGCCAACACATCTCTCGAGAGTCCTCTGGGTTCTAGACAATATGCCTGGACAAAGTGCGAACAGCCAGCTAACAACGCGTTAGTCAGTCAGGCAGTTAATGCGGCTGATGAACCTTAATCGCCTAATGAAATGCTTGCCATGAATGTTTTATTCCACCACCTTCCCACACATTATTTATTGTTAATGAGTTACTAATTAGCAGTGAGCATCATCTTTTGATAAAAAAGAAATCGTACAAGAGAGCTGGAATGTTGCATGATCGGCAATCCTTTGATTGGATACATATACTACTTAATGCTACGTGTCTGGGGCCTCATCTGTACGATTCCCTTTCTCAACACATTACATACGGTTGAGTTCTTGCATTTATCCATTTTCCCTTTAAACCCAAAATGCTCTTAGGCACCTTCGCCCGGGGCGATGCTTATGTTAACCGTTCAAGAAGTCAAGCGCGGTGACAGGGCTTGAAAGAATGCAGAAACTGTAATTAGCTAGCATTGTTTAAAATGTGTCAGGGTGTAGTTTTATGTATTTTTTATATATATGCTACATACATGTACGGTGTAGGTCCTCGGGTCACATTGGCGATCCGTTCCTATGGCATGACATAATGCAGTTTTTGCCATAAGCCGGAACTCACTTATATAAGCACCTATGTCACTCACGTAAAGCACACACACAGCAGTAAAATGAAAGAGTAAAAAAAATTTAAAAGAAAAACAATTCCTGACTTTCACTTGTGGTAAATAAATAATAAAAAGCATAAAGCACCTATGTACATATGTCTAAATGACGGAACTTTTTTTAAAAAAAATTCTTTATTGATTAAGGAATTTCATGTATCCTCCTCTTTCCATTGCCCCCCCCCCCCACATACACACTCATGCCCTCACCCCCCTGGTGTCTGTGTCCATGGGTTAGGCTCATGTGCATGCACACAAGTCCTTTGGTTGATCTCTCCCCTTTACCCCTACCTTCCCCTACCTTCCCTCTGAGATTTGATGGTCTGATCGATGTTTTTCTGTGGAACCTTTTTTATATAAATAAATGGGAGGTGACAATGTCACCACGAAATGATGTACGTTGAGTCTGATGTAACCTGAGGACTGCTTGTATTTTCTATATCAATATATAGTGTATGTTACTGTAATAGCACATATGCATTGAGCATGTACATTATGCAGACTGTATATTTATGCATATATACCTTCAGAGAACTTCTATTTATTTATTTATTTATTTATTTATTTATTTATTTATTTGTGTGTGTGTGTATGTGTGTGCGCACCTATCCCCTTCAGATAACTTTTAAAACCACCCCTTCCACCACTTAATCTTTGTTAATTGCTCTACGATCCACAGAAGCAGAGGAGCCAGAACTCACAGTGACATTCTAGATGCTTCTCTGTTTTCATACATCACGTTTAATGAGAAGCCCGGGCAATAGAATTTCAGCTTATAAATGCCTCCTCCATCTCTACACAGCCTATCATTTCTCACGGCGATGGGTCAACAGACTTCGCTCCCTTGCAGAAAACAGGATTTGGCAGCCTGTCCTCCCTCCTTAACAACTTGTGTTTGCATCCTCCCTCCCTGATATTTGTTCTGATTAAGAGGAGAAGAATTAGAACGGACTGTGTATGGGGCGATGGTGAGAGTCGGGAGACACGTAGGTCATAAAACAGGATGTCGTGCCTCAAGTTTCTTCGGGAAAGCTGGTGGTGTTCTGTGGCCAGTGTGTGCATGAAAGAGAGCAGACCAGCGCTCTATGGAAGTTCACTATGAAGTCATAGGAGAGGAAAGTTCTAGAAAAAGGAGAATCCTGCACTTGTAGCTCTAAAGGGAGTCTCTCTAATCATTAGGTTCAACCCATAATATCTCCTCTTGCAACTCTCTTTAGAGACAGGGCCTTTAAACAGGCAGGAAACAAAAATGAAGCCCTAATCCAATCTGTTCAGAGTCAATATAAGAAAAGGAAACCGGGACACGCAAGGGTATACCAGGGATGTGCACCCAATGAGGAAAGACCACGTGAGACACAGGAAGAAGACAGCCATCTGAAAGCCAAGTTAGAAGCCTCCAAAGAAACCATAGTAGCCAACACCTTGAACTCAGACTATAAGTGTCAGGAATTGGGAAAAAGGAAACGTGTGCTTTTTAAGTCACCTCATCTGTGGTGCTTTCTGATGGCAGACTTCACAGATTAATAAGCCCGCACTGATACCTGGGAAAGGATGCTATTCTTTCCTGGAACTCAGCACTACTTTTTTTTTTTTTTTTAGGTGAAACAATATAGGGAAGAATAATTTTCATTGTGGAAAGCATTTATGGCTGTGCTAACCTCATAGGAAAGCACGAAAACAAGAGACTGTGGCAATTAAACTTTAAAAGTATTCTCAAGATCTCCAAAATTTCATGTGCACATCTCCCCAAAGCCAAGTGTTAACAAATAAATGCCCTGAGGCAACACCACCAGGAAAACACCTCCTCTGCTCCCTTGTGATTCTCACTGTTTACCTGGTAACTTTTTATCTCAACCAGCTTCCCAGTGTGGAATCTGAGAGTATCTGGTTGAAGCTGCAATGTTCCCTATTGAAGGCATGAACCTAAAAGTTAAAAAAAAAAAAAAAGGAAAGAAAGAAAGAAAAACTCCCCTGGTGCAACATGACCTAGATACTCAACACTTTTAACACAACTCTTAGTATGACAATCATGAGACACAAAACATGCTTTCAAGAATCTCCTCTCAAATATGAATAACTGATTAGGGGATGGATGCTTCTCTGACCTTGAGCCATCACCGTCACTGTCCAAGGCCACCCTTCCTTCCAGGTGACCAGGAGCTCAGGGACAGAAAATGTCTTCTTGTGATACCGAATTTCAGTCCGTGGCTCTGAACTCTGTGTGATTCAAGGTTCCCACCAGTCTCCATGGGATGACAAACCTTCCACAGGATATACTGAGCATCACCTACAAGATCCAATGCAGATGAAATAAACCAATCTAAACTACTATCTGTGGCCCTTTCTGATTTTGTTTTTCAATGTTGAAATTTATTTTCTACCCTCGCTAACATTCAGAGGATTTTAACTGAAGGCCTTTGGACTCTTGGAGCTATAGATGTGCTTTGTTTGTTTGGAAGGTGTACCATTTTATTAAAAAAAATACATACACACACACACACATACACACACATATATATCTAAGAGCTTATATGTGGATTATGCACATCCTCATTTGCCACAGTCATCATGGCCCTCATTATATCTTGCCCTCTTCATAAAATATTTGAAGGACTCTGAAGGCATTTGAATTTTTGTGGCCCATCAGAGATTTTGAGATTCCCTATTAGAAACCTAATCAGAGGACTTGAAGAAAAAAAAAATACTGTCTGTATTACAAAAATTTCAGCAAGCAAAGTAGTTCTAAGTTGATGATAAAATCAAAAAGGGCCAGTTAGGGCAAGTTTCTTGGGTGAGGTACCATCTAGTGAACAAAAGTTGAGCCGTCTTTTAAAATTTTGACTTATATTCTGTCAGCAACCAGCTGACTCCAGTGTGATTTCCCCAAAAACTCTTTTCTAAGAAGCAAATACGTACTCTGAAAAGGGTAATAAATTATTGTATAAGATCAGATCTTATTTCCCACAGTAGGAATCTACATATCACCTTTTACTACAGTAGGGTAGGAAAATACTTACTGAGAATTGTGGAAACCAGGAATAAGAATTTCAGGGAAAGACTAACAGTGAACAAGAGGTAGAATTCAGAGTTCTTGGGTGCAGAAAGAGGAACCAGAGATGGATTTTGATGTTCAATTGGAAGTTCACTTTTGTGTGGAAGGTGGTCCTTGACTTCTATAGATATAACCCTACAACTTGAATTTTATGTGTAAGCACTTATATTCATTTTTAAGGAATATGTCACTAAATACATGTATATATAAATTAAACTACGTTTTTATATCTGAGACTTTCCATAGAGACAGGATATTATACCAGGAAAAAGAATACTGGGTAAAATTAGATGTTTTCATTCAGAAAATGTACCCGATGTGTTCTCATCCAGAAAACAGGCAAATACATCCTGCCTTGCCAGGAGCAATTGAGATAGTGTGAAGGGGCGACTTTGCACATTTAAATATATATTTTTATTGATTTTTTACAGAGAGGAAGGGAGAGGGATAGAGAGTTAGAAACATCGATGAGAGAGGAACATCGATCAGCTGCCTCCTGCACACCTCCTACTGGGGATGTGCCTGCAAACCAAGGTACGTGCCCTTGACCAGAATCGAACCTGGGACCTTTCAGTCCGCAGGCCGACACTCTATCCACTGAGCCAAACTGGTTAGGGCCGCATTACACACATGTAGATGATATCATTATTGTTTAGCTTTGGAAAAGTTCCCTGGGTACCAACCATGCCACAGGACCATCCTTATAGAAGCATCGCGGAGGATTATAACCTTCTCTCACACATCTCTGCTTCTAGCATCTAGATTCCTATCTGGCTCCTCTTGCCTGCGCTCTGGAATTGCCCTGAATTCTCACTCCCCTCTTTGCTGCATGTGGAGCAATTCATCTCTGTCCAAATGTTGACCTTTGCTCCCACCTTATCTCTCAGTCCTGAGCGAAACGCATGCCCTCTACGCAGCGGTCTCTGCTCTCTCTGGAAACCTCTTTCATGACCATCTTTCACTATGTGTGTGCCCTTTGTTGAATATCACCTCCCTTTCAAAACACTTAATCCACATTTTTTCCCCAAATTCACACAATTCTCTCCCATAGAGATGCCAAGATGGATAAACTGTTTGCTATGGATTGAAATGTGCACCTTCCTTAAGGAGAATGTATACAAGATGTGGGAGCAAGATGCAGGCACCACCTCATAACTGGCAATATGCCCACCCTCACGCATGCCTTACAGCAGTGGTTCTCAACCTTCCTAAGGCCGAGAGCCTTGCATACAGTTCCTCATGTGGTGGTGACTCCCAACCATGAAATTTTACTACTGTTATGCATCATGACGTAAATATCTGCATTTTCTGATGGTCTTAGGGGACCCCATCAAAGGGTCGTTCAACCCCCAAAGGGGTCGTGACCCACAGGTTGAGAACCGCTGCCTTACTGCATATGCTCCCAGAATTTATTTCACAATATATATATGTATATCAAAACATCAAGTTGAATACCTTAAATATGCACACTTTTTTGGACATGTGTAGCTCAATATAGCTCAAAAAAAGAAATACCAGCTCAGAAACTATAGCCCTGCTTGGAATTAGAATGCAGTAAAGATACTTCTGGCTTAAAAAAAAAAAAAAAGAAAGAAAGCAGATAATAAAGATATAGAGACAGCAGAAAGAGCCAGGAACCATTCTGAGAGCCACGAGCAACGGGAAGCAAAGTGTTAATGAGCCAGCTGTCCTCCATCACCCAGCATTCCAAGAGAAGGATGAGGCTTCCTGGGTGCATGGAGTCTTCACGAGATATTTACCGCCTGGAGCCCAGACCTCTCCTCATTGGCAGCAATGCCGGGGCTCAGCAGTAGAGACCCCCTGCTCTGCAATCTCGCTTCCCAGCTCCTCCCAACCCGGCACTAAAGGATGCCTTTAAACCACATCGACCGGTGGCTTCAAAATGGCAATGCCACGTTCCCCCCCTTCACACATAAAAACAGAGAAAAAGCACTGTTTCGGGGTGCATCCGGGTGTCCTTCAGCTTCAAGACTGACTCCCCAAAGATGCCACTCATTTACCCCACAACCTCTCGCATAGTCATGGAGCCTATAACAAGGATGTTGTCATGGCAACCAAGAGCCAGCCAAGAACAGAAATGGAGCTCATCACCCCACAAGTGGTGCTTCAAGCCTCCCCTCTCATCACCGCGTCACTGAGAGGTCCCGGATGGTAATTAATGACAGAGCGTGTCTCCTCTGCTCCAAGTGTGGGCAATGCCAGCATCACCCTGAGGAGGAGTGGAAAAGCGAGTTTCAGCCGCAAGGTCGGGAAGGTCAGATTTGGGATGCCGGGGACCACACTCAGGAGAGAGAGAGATCCAGGGAGGGAGAATCCTGGAGGTCATCTCACGCAATGCCCTCATTGCAACCCTCGGCGCGTGCACAGAGATGAAAAATTATGCAGCATAACATCTGACTGCCCTTTTCAAATTCCAAGAACAAAGCAATATGAATCAGCAATGTTCCCTGGAACCCGGGAGAAAACCTCCCAAGACGGTGGCAGAACGCTGGCCAAGCTCTCAGGAAATCTATTTATTCGCTGCTTCAGCCAAGGCGGGATCCGAGGGAGAAAACAGAAGTAGCTGAGTCCTTGCAGAGCAAGTGATTGCAATGAGGAACCCATTTTGTATAATTTTTTTAAAAATATATGTTTCAGTGTCTATTTTGTATTCTTTCTTTTCCCCTCATCATTCTTCCCCTTCTCCCACATCCCCGATATTTCTTCCACGGATCTCCAGAAGTCCAATGGAAAGACTTGTCTTTTCAGGACTCATCTAGGAAAGCTTAAAGAAAGTTCCAGGATATGATAAGAAGACTGGAGTGATGGCATTAGGATGGAGGGCTTGGTGGAGCAGGGGTTTGGGGGAGAAATGCCTTCTACCCCTCATCCCCCACCCCCAGGCAGAATAAATAATATATCGGGCATCCTAGAAAGTGGCAGGTTGGTTTAACTCCACATACACATCCATCTAAGTAGCGGGGACAACATAATGTGAACATCAGCAGTGAGATGAGTCAGCAAGGTAGGCAGAGTCTGGTCATGATCGGTTTATCTCCCTAAATAAAGAGCTTAGATTCGGTAAACATTGATCTGACTGGCCTTAGCTAGGACACACTAGCAAGGCAAGGAAGGAAACTGCAGTGGGAGAGATTTATGAAGCCCCGAAGGGAGAGAAAAATGGCTAGGTCTTGCAAGAATTGGGACGATGTTGAATACAGTCGCTTCTACAGTATTGTCTGCAAGGGTAATATTGTCCCCTTGCAAGCGAGAACACAGCGTTTCTTCACAGTAAAATAGGAAGTTTCAAATGCACCCCGGAAAGAGTTAAAGCCACAAATCAAGGGATTAGGAGAGTCAGAAACAAGAGAGAAATCTGCTCAATTTCCTTCTTCTCTGCCCCAGAGCAAAGCAATCGAATCCTGTGCGAAGTCCTGAGCTACAGATGGTGGAATCGCACAGCATATGTTCTGCAAGGACTTCCAAGAAACACCTATATCCTGGCACTTAAGTACTTCGCAACAGGGAAAATGTGCTGATAATTTATATATTCAACATGTATTTATGCGTGTGCATGCCCGATACACGCGCACACACACAATGCTCAACGACCTGCGTCAGTGAAACTTAGCTCATGAACCCCGCTTCTCTTTCCTGTGCTTCCCCTTTTCCTAGTCGCCTTTACACTCTCTTGGTTCCCTGGTCTCCAGCCTATTCTTGGGGAGGGTCTTAAAGTCAGTTTCTTACTCCTCCAGAAGACTCCCAGCTTCCTAGGAACCCAAATGGTTACCCCTTGCCATATGGAGAAAAGAGCCATTTCTTCTTATTAAACCAATATACAGTGGTACCTCGAGATACGAGTTTAATTCGTTCCATAACCTTGAGGCGTGGGAAACTATGAGAAGCTCGAGTCACAGTAAACTGGTGGGTCGTGTGCAGCCGGCCGATCCGCGCGATGACTCCTATCTCAAACGTTGCTCGTATTTCAAAACAAAAATCGCTCGCTCGACGGCTCGTATCTCAAAAATCTCGTATGTTAGGGCACTCGTATCTCGAGGTACCACTCTAATGCCTAAAGAAGCCTGGGAGAAAGTGCCATTATTGATCTCAGAGTGTATAGCCCACTACCTAGTTTCTGTACACCTATCACCCGTATACACACATATAGGTACCTTCACATGTACACACCCCATGGATACCATGATCCGTTCAATAAACAGAAAATGTCCCCTTGCACTCACCCTGTATTTTTTTTTAAATATTTTATTGATTTTTTTTATAGAGAAGAAAGGAGAGGGTTAGAGAGTTAGAAACACTGATCCGTTGCCTCCTGCACCCCCCCCCCCCCCGGAGATGTACCTTCAACCATGCCCTTGACCGGAATCGAACCTGGGACCCTGCAGTCCATAGGCTGGCACTCTATCCACTGAGCCACACTGGTTTCGGCCCACCCTGTATTTTAGTCTTTAGGCTCTGATAGGTTGTATGGTGGTCGCCATTTACCACCCAAAGCAAATAAAGAAAGTGGCGGTAGGAGTACTCTGGGTGGGAATAGTTTACCTTCAACTGAATCTCATTACTACTCTCAGTACGAGTGTTAATCAGTCAACTAGAAGTTCGCTCATTCTGTAATTATTTTCAGGAGGACTTTATTAGTATATCCTGTCTCCATCATCCATGTGACTCCGAGCAGGTCCCCTCTTCTTGCTATGACCGTTTCTAAAACACGTCCCTCTGACACTGTCTGCTCCACAGTCACATTTATTGTGGTGAAGTAGACCAGGCAACAATTCCACAAACCTCTGACTGTGTCAATCCTTCGCTAGCAAATTCCTGCCAGCACAACGGTGCACACAACCACCTCCAACGACCCCTCACATATTGAGTGCATAGCCACTCAACACACAGATACACAGACCCGCACATTCGACACCTCCCCCGAGACATCTGGAGCTGTGCCCATTCTCACACAGATGCATGTGCCTATATAAATAAATGCACACCCTGTATGCAAACACAGTCCCCGCATATATTTATGCCTGTGTTTTATAAACAGCCAAACCCGCTAATTCACCAGCCTCATTGGCTGGCAGATTACTGGGGTGTGCAGATTAGAACTAAAACAAATGATTACAAAGTCAAGGATAGCCCTTTGCCAAACACATTCTGTTCTTGTGCCTAGCGTTGTAGTTTTGCCTTAATTTATGGTAATCCTAGCCATGCTGCACGTTACCGTGCTGCTGGTTCATAAATGGAGTGCAATCCACTACCGCCTGTTGGCTGAGAAGAAAGAGAAGACTGCCAGGATTTTTCTCCCAGTGCTTTCAAAAATGAAAATTACAGTTCTGCCACGTATTAATGTGAGAATATTTCTGATTCCTCACTGATTATACATAGATATGGAATAGGTGGATAAATACCTAAACTCATAATAAGGTTCCAGTTCTTCAAGGACCCCCAGAATAAATGTTGAGTTAAATTCCTGTCATGATGTAGAAAAGTTTGGTTTAATAAAAAAATAACATCACAGGCTTCTGTAACTTCATATCCAGGGGCTATATTTTTTGCACCATCTTTTACTCTAGCTTCTGTCTCCCTTTCTTTTTTCTTCTGTGCCATTATTTTTAAAATTTTATTGAGGTGACATTGGTTCACAAAACCATCCAGGTTTAATTTCATGTTGGACTTTGGATTCCACATCGATCTTTCTGTCTTTCCATCATGTCTTCTCCCATGAGAGGACCTCAATCCCTCTCTTTCTCTCTTTCTCTCAAAATATATATCCTACGTGCCGAGACTGGTTTGGCTCAGTGGATAGAGCGTTGGCCTGCGGACTGAAAGGTCCCAGGTTCGATTCCAGTCAGGGGCATGTACCTTGGTTGTGGGCGCATCCCCAGTAGGGGGTGTGCAGGAGGCAGCTGATCGATGTCTCTCTCTCATCGATGTTTCTGACTTTCTATCCCTCTCCCTTCCTCTCTGTAAAAAAATTAATATATATATATATATATATATATATATATATATATATATATAAATTTTATATATATATATGTATTCTACGTGATGCTACAGGAGACTGGAGGGAAACCAAGCAACACCAAAGAGAAATGGAGTTACACTGTTTATTATGCATGCAGGTCCAGAGAAAGATTTCACATTCTGAGCCAAAGACATGGAGGAAGCTTTCCTTATTTATATCTTTTTACCCCTTTGTCTCCCAAATAAGGTTTTTTTTTTTAAAGCCAACCTTGCAAGTTCTTAAAGATGGTGCCTTGAGAACACAACTAAAGGTCTGGCCTGGTTTCAGCAGTGACAACTCCATCTGGGGATGCTTTGTGGCCTCTCAAAAATAAGAGCGAACATGTCTTGCAGGACCAGATAATTAAAGGGGCAGTGGCTAGACTATAGGCTAATAAGAATGTGCATTAGGTTAATGGCACACATTCTGATAGCTAGTCCCCCCAAATGTCTCATCTTCCCCATCAAAAACTCAGTATAAATGCCTTAATTTGGAGTTCAGTCAGCCTTGTTGATACCTGAGTCCAGAAACATACCATACACATTTCCTTTCTTTAATTCCCTGATGCATGTCCATCGAGATCAAGTCCAGATGTATTTTTCTGAGTCCTAACTTGTTTCTTGACTAGGAACAGGTCATAATTTCTTTTTCCCATGCACAAAATTTCTAATAAACAGAATGTCATTACAATCCCCTGAAAAAATTTCCATCATTTCTGAATCCTGAGCCAACCTATGAGACAGCATTTTTGAATGTTTGTATTGAGGTACACTATACATACAGAATAATGCACAAATCAAAAGTGTGCAGTCATTTGAATTTTTAGAGTGTAAATCCTCCTGTGTAAGAATACACTCAGCTCTAGGAAAAAATATTATTAGCACAACAGAGTCTCCATTATGGTCCCTCACATTCACTACCTGAAACTCTAGAAGGTAACAGAATGGTATCCTGTCTTCTATTACCGTCAATTCATTGGCCTTCTGAAACATTACATCAGTGAAATCCTGTGATATTTATTCTCCTTTTATTTTCTTCTTTCAGTCAACATATCACTTGAAAGTCCACCAAATTGTCACATTGAATTTTATTAATTTTCCTTACTGTGTAGATTCTTTTTGTATAAATAAACCAAAATATATTCATTCTTCTGTTGGTGAGTTAGAAGAGCATGAAAAGAAAAAGATCAAGAAAAAAGAATGACATGTACAGAGAAAAAAACAGAGAAAAGAGGAAATGAGGAGAGAGGAATGAAGAGAGTTGAGAGGATTAGTGAGTTACAAAAAACAAAGAGAGAGAGAGAAAGGGAGTGACTTAAAATGAAGAGAGTAGAGGCAGAAATATGGAGAGGGAGGAAAGACAGCAGAAAAGAAACAAAACAAAAATTAAAGACAGAGTTTTTGTGATCTACTAGCACTATGATCTTGACCAAATTGTTTAATCTCTTTATCTTTTTTAAATTGAGATAATAATATATATCTTACGTGGCTGCTGTTGGATTCCTCTATAATAAAATCCTAATATGCAAATAGACTGAATAGTGGAATGACCAGTTGCTATGATGCATACGGACCACTAGGGGGCAGACATTCAATGCAGGAGCTTCCCCACAGATTACCAGCCAGGCAAGGAGGATGCTAGTGGGGTCCTCCCTGAATGACCCACCAGTCACCCTGCAGAGGGACGTGACCATTGATGGTGGCGTCAGGGGCAGAGTTGTTGAGTGGGCATTGCCAGGCTGGCCAAGATGGGTGCCAGGAGGGGAGTGGGGCCTGATTGCCCCACTGGTCAACCTGCAGATCAGCTCTAATCACCGGCCAGGCCTGGGGACCCTACTCATGCACAAATTTCATGCATTGGGCCTCTAGTTAAACAATATAATGGCAGTATATGTACTTATTTAACAACTCATCACACTCAGTGGCTAAAATTTAAAATTTGTTAAATATAGCTGCTTAAAAGACCTTTAGGTATGGCCAAATAATGAAGCTGATGATGGATACTGTGTTTATACCCACAGCCTACCAGATAAAATTCTTATCTTTGCCCTGAACAGAAATCTAGGTGATGCCTTGTAGAGATGCATCTATTACATCTGGAGGTACCTGGACTGTCTACATGCAGAGCTTCAGGGATAATGAAAACCTGCCAAATCTCTATTACCAGCTGAGTTTCATTAACACTCTTAGTAATGATCGGATTACATGTGAAACAGAAAGATAATTACTTTTCTTGATGACAAATAGGAAGATGTTATAATCACCGGCTCTAACAAACAATACTCCACAGCAAAAATATGTAAAAGGAGGACCAAAGTGCAGCCATTTCCTCCTTCAGGTTATTTGAGGGAAATTTCAACTTATCAAAGTTTGGCATGCCTGCACAGGCACACGTGCATGCACAAAATATATTAGTCTAGAATGAATACTTTCTACTACAGTTGTTTAACATTAGAGACCCAGTGCACAAATTCTTGCATGGGTAGGGTCCCTGGGCCTGAATGGTGATGGAGGAGGGGGTTGGCATTCAGGGAGAGGGACCTCGGGAGGTTGGCTGGCCAGGAGAGAGGTACCATGGAGGTTGGTGAGCTGCAGGAGTTGGGCTGTGGAGCAAACTGCCCACCAGGGGACAGCTCTTGTGTTGCGTGTCAGTCCCTTGGTGGTCAATGCACATCATAGTGACCAGTTGACAGTCTTCTGGTTGCTTAGGCTTATATATATATATAGATAATTCGACAACTTGGGGAACCTCCTGAGAAGAAAATATAAAAACCTCTGTGTGTGTGTCTCTGTCTCTCTCTCTCATTTTCTTTCTCTCTCCTTCTCTCCTTCTCTCTCTCTCTTTCTCTCTCTCTCTCTCTCTCTCTCTCTCTCTCTCTCTCTATATATATATATATATATATATATATATATATATAAAACTTTCAGAGAGAAAGGAAGAAGGAGACAGAAATATCAATGATGTGAAAGAATCATTGAGAATCATTGATCAGCTTCCTCCTGGATGTCCTATACAGGGGATGAAGCCTGCAACCTGGGCATGTGCCCTGACCAGGAATTGAACTATGACCTCTTGGTTCATAGGTCAATGCTCAACCACTGAGCCACACTGACCAGGCTAAACTCTCTTCTTTTTAAAAAATTAATTAATTGATTGTTCCATGTTGGCCTGACCTGTGGTAGGCAGGTCCTCAAGAGGCATCCTTCCAGGAAACATCCTTCAAGTAACAGAAGGTCAGAATAGTGATTCTCAATGGCCACCTCCTGGCTTTCCAGGCTCAGAGAAACAGTTTCACGGGACACTAGGCTCTCATTGATTGTGTCACATTAAAGCAGGCCAACGAGAACTGACAGTAATTCTTCCAGAACAAAGTGTGGGAAACATCAAAATGGGGGCTTCTCCTTTTTTCTTCTAAGCAAAATAGTTGTCCCTACAACTTTTAATATACTACCCATGGGAAGAAAAGTAACCTTATCCATAATCAGTGAAAGCATGATAAATACAGTCCCTCAGGATTTAGAAACCTTCAGTATCCCTATCCCATCTGAAGAGGTACAATCCTAAAACCTCACCTATTCCTAGTCTAGGGATCTCCACAATCCCCCATCCAATCCCAAATTTAATAGGAAGCATTGGAGTCATCTCCCTGGATGTGTCTTCCCTCCATTCTCTAAAATGTTCTAAGTTCCACTTCACTTGCAAAGTCCATATCCAGTCCCATCTCCCCACGGTCACCACGCTGACCACACCAGTTCAATGGACTTCCTTCAGGAACTGGATCAGCCACACTTCACCTACACAGGCAGGCATCCCTTAGCACTAAGATTTGTAGGTATGCTATCCCTTCAGGGAAAGCATAAGTCTCTCAAGGATAGAAGCTTATATTAGTTTCCTACGTGTGTTGCAATAAATAATCCGAAATCAGGCAGCTCAAAACAATAGAAATGTATTCTTTCAAAGTTCTGGAGGCTCCAAGTTCAAGATCAAGGTGTCAGCAAAGTCACACTCTTTTCAAGGCGAGACTCTGCCACATGCCTTTCTCTTAGCCTCTGCAGTCCTCGAAATTTATTGCCTGTAGCTGTATCACTTCAATTTCTGCCTTCATTTTCACATGGCCATTTTTCCTCTGTGTCATCATCTCTGCATATCCTCCCCTCTTCTTTTATTTTTTAATATATTTTATTGATTTTTCACAGAGAGGAAGGGAGAGGGATAGATAGTTAGAAACATCAATGAGAGAGGAACATTGATCAGCTGCCTCATGCACACCCCCTACTGGGGATGCACATGCAACCAAGGTACATGCCCTTGACCAGAATTGAACCTGGGACCTTTCAGTCAGCATGCCAACACTCTTTCCATTGAGCCAAACCAGTTAGGGCTCCTCCCCTCTTCTTAGGAGGACACCAGCCACATAAAATGTAGGGTCCATCCTGAAATACCCTGACCTCATCTTCACTAACTACATATA
Organism: Lasiurus borealis; assembly: GCA_004026805.1. Classification (NCBI taxonomy): domain Eukaryota; kingdom Metazoa; phylum Chordata; class Mammalia; order Chiroptera; family Vespertilionidae; genus Lasiurus; species Lasiurus borealis. The sequence continues at coordinate 68,626 of PVJN01005026.1, read as the reverse complement.
CAAAGACCTATTCCCCAATAATGTCGTATTCTTGGGTTTTGATTAGACCAAAATCTTGGGAGGACATTATTCAGCCCGAGGCAGAGATGCACTCCCGTCCTGCTTTTGACATTTAGTGTCTTCTTCCCACCAGGAAACTTCAAGGGCTCCGCTGATGACAAAGACACTGCATTTATCAAGCTTGCTTTGCGCAGTGGTGTGCTGGGCCCTGCAGGGACTCTTTCCCCAGAAATGCAATCCAAGTCCTCTTCTCCTAAGTCTTGGTTCATCTAACGGAAAGCCAATCACTTTGTAACGGGAATGGCTGCTGACCTGCCCTTCTCAGAGGCTACCAGTAGGTCCCATGGAGTCCACTTAAGCAACGTTTCCGTAGCAGAGATCGGGGATAATTAAGGCAGGGAGGGGCGGGAAGGAAGCAATCAGGGAGCAGCCTCACCTTCAACCGTGGGAAATGTCAAGTTGGAATCACTCTGTGTAAAGGTCAGCCCTCACATGCCAACCTTTTAAAATTTCATTGAAGGACTCTGTTTCAAATACCGTGCTACAAATTTGCTAAAGAAAAAAAAAATGTAATGTACACTGGGAAAACCAGGTATCTCGCCACAGAGAACAGAGATACTGCATGAGAATGCAAAACTAAATCAGTGGTACCTTGAGATACGAGTTCCCTAACAGGAGATTTTTGAGATACGAGTCGTTGAGCAAGCGATTTTTGCTTTGAAATACGAGCAACAGTTGAGATAGGAGTAATCTCGCGGATAGGACATCTGCACTGGACCCACCAGTTTACTGCGACTCGAGCGTCTCATAGTTTCCCACGCCTCAAGGTTACAGAATGAATTAAACTCGTATCTTGAGGTACCACTGTAAAGACAAAATAAACTCCCAGAATTTCCAGGGACCTAAGAAATTTCTGAGGGCTGCAAAGATGCACGCAACACGTATGAACATCTGGGAGGACCTTCTGGTAGAGCGGGAAGCAAGGAAACAGCAACCAAACAGAGCCCCGTTGGTCCTGGGGTCAGAAGACATGGTTTCAGTTCCAGCTTGCTCTTTGCTGCCTTTGAGATATTCAGCCAGGTAAGGCACCTCACCTATTGAGGAATGCTTGGCTTGCATACTATAAGTGATGATTTTGTGAAATAAAGTGAGATCTTGTAAGTGAAATGTTTCACACAATCACTAACCACTATGCAGATATTCGTGCTTATTTTGAGGCCTTCAGAAAAGCAGTTCAGGGCTATCTTAAAGGTGATCAAAGTTACAGCCCCCACTTATGCCCAGGTGAAATAAAACAAATCTGTTCTCAAACAGGATCCTCAGGGATGAGCCCAAACTGGTTGCCTAGGAGAAGAGCCATGTCTCTAAAGGTCACACAAAATTGAAAACCACACTGAGACATTTTAAAATTAGAATTCCAAACAGCGATCTTACCAGTGAGTCAACAAGCCTGCCGATGGAACACCTACTATGTGCAAGCGTTCTCTAAGATTGAAAGGAGAAACAGACCCAGAAGGAAGGAAATATTATCCCAACTCTAAAACGATTAGAATGCAGTCATACACTCTGAAAATAAGTACAGTGGTACCTTGAGATACGAGTTTAATTCGTTCTGTAACCTTGAGGCGTGGGAAACTATGAGACGCTCCAGTTGCAGTAAACTGGTGGGTCCTGGGCATCCAGCTGATCCACGCAATTACTCCTATCTCAAATGTTGCTCGTATTTCAAAGCAAAAATTGCTCGCTCGATGGCTCGTATCTCAAAAATCTCGTATGTTTGGGCACTCATATCTCGAGGTACCACTGTACAATGTCAAGGTAGCATGGAAAGACTACAGAGGCCTGGGAAGAAATGAAGGCTGGGTGATTTCAGAGGAAGGAGAGATTTCCATGGATGTAACGGCCAAGGACGTGTGGAGGCACAGTTGGCAAAATGGACAGTGAGAGGCATCAGTGTGGCAACTTTGAGTCTACATGTAATGAAATAGACACTTAACCATCTTTCAGGGAGTGGCAGTGGGGAGGTATGAGGATGAGGAAGGAGGGGAGAGAGAAGATCATTTTGTTTCAATGCAGGACTTTGCCTGTTTAAGTGCTCCTCTGTCCCTGAGGTGATTATCTGCAAGATAAGTCTGGACCCTCATGGCAGACTGCAGCAGAAGAGATCTGTAGCAAGTTAGCCGGACCTCAGAGAAGCCTTCATTACAGATAATAACTCTGCTCTGTTCATTCCAAATGCGCAAGAAGATGAAGATGACTGAGCGCACTCACTTCCCTTTGGGATGCCACAGACGCTCGGTCAGCAGTCCTACTAATAAGGTACAAAAATCTCTATCCACTCCCTTCAATCTCCCTAATGATAAAATATATCCATGTCTAAAAAACTTCGTAATTATACACTTCCATTCCCACCAATATATATTCAAATGCACAGATGCAGATCAATGACTACAGGAGCACCTGTTAGAAAAGGCGAAAAGGAAATAAAAAGATGAAAGAGGAAGTATATAAAAAAATCAGTAGAGAATTTAGAGTTGGGAAATGGATGCTTTCTTAGGAGATTGGACAGGGAAATTGATCAGCTGCAAGTAGCTGGACTGGAACAATGCCTTCCTGAAAAGTGACCCGCTCGGAGATGAGGAGATCACAGCCCTTGGGGAAGAGATAATCAGCTTCTGCGGACTGTCAGTGTGAAAGGAGCGCAGCCCCGCACTTGCTTCTGAGAGGAGACGGGGAGATGACAGAATGATGAACTTTAATGGACCATCCGATATTTTAAAGAGCGTTTTCCATTTTAAATGTACGTCCCAATCCAGCCCTGATAGGATGCGAGCTAAAAGCTTCAGTTCCAACCAGCCAGGCCATCGCCGGCGTCCGCACTGAAGGCTCTCTGACAAGAATACCCTGATTTCCAAGCAGCAAGGGACTAGTTATTCCATTTAGGAAAATGGCATCCTGATGACCTGAAATTACCGTGGCAGCTTCTGCGGACTCGAGCTTCGGCGCTGCATCTATTCCAGGTTGCACGGGAGAGCTGAGCTAAGGCTTTCAGAGCACGCTCTCTAGGGCCAAGCTGCTTTCCCTGGCGCCTTGATAAATGCCAGGTCAACATGGTGCTCACCAGCTGGTAATGCATTCCTTTATTCAGGGACCGTTGGAGAAGGCTTCGCATGTGCCTGACTCTGTGCTCGATGCTGCTGATACAAACATGAAATACAGTCATGTTTCCTGCCCTTAGGATAGCATTGCCCTTTGGGCAACATAGTCAAGTGAACAAACAATCAGAATACAGGAGAGAAAGATGGCTGGCTCACTGACTTCCTGCGAGAGTGGTTGACTTCCGCAGCCTCCACACTCTTTGTTTTCATCCCCACCCCCTAATACCACAATCTGTTTGGGGGCCCTTCTTTTTTCTAATATATTTTATTGATTTTTTTACAGAGAGGAAGGGAGAGAGATAGAAAGTCAGAAATATCCATGAGAGAGAGACATCGATCAGCCGCCTCCTGCACGCCCCACAGTGGAGATGTGCCCAAAAGCAAGGTACATGCTCCCGACTGGAATCGAACCTGGGACCTTTTAGTCTGCAAGCCGACGCTCTATCCACTGAGCCAAACTGGTCTCGGCGGGGGCCCCTTCTTGATACTGATCTCCCCCAGATCATGAGGGCTAGCCAAACCTTCCGATCTGATGACCGGTTTAGAGCTTCTCACGCCCATTTCCTAATATTTGCTACTTTCTGTCACCCGCTCATTTTCATGTGCTTTTAGTGCTGTGTACTATCTTGATTTTTCTCCTTGCAACCTTGAAAATGCCATTGACATTTTTCTTTTGAGGAGACTTCTCCATTGTCTGGTCGGTCCTTCAGTGGGAGAGCTACATAGAGTTTTATTCATTTCTCCTTATATAGCATTTGCTTGCCTTTTATAATTTTATCTCTCAGGCTCCCAAACAAAACAAACCCTCCAGATCGCTCCCATGTATTACCCATTGTCAGTTCTGTTCTTTAGATTCTGGAAATGCATTCGAGACGCCAAACAGAGCCTGTACATTGGACTACACCATATGGAATTTTCATTTCTATTTACAATGTTATATAAAAATATATATATTTTAGAAAACGGAATCGGTGCCACCAAACAGGGAAGGATGCTATTCACATATTCAGTATCGTGAGACTGTTTCCCCAAGATATTGTATAGGCTTAAGTTACTAGAAAGAGAAAAATTGTTTACTGGACCAAGATTCTATAGATAGAGGGCACCTCCCCAATTCTCCAAAACAGAGGCTCAGGGGCCAGAGGGATGGGAGATCTGGGTAATCATCAGGCTGCATTTGAATCTTCCTGATGGGAAGGACTTTAGGATGTGCATCATGGAAATTCATGAGATTGCCAGGCAAGACTCGCTCCAGGCTGCTTTGGTCAGAGACAGCCACACAGAAATACAACGTAACACAGGGACATGACCCTCAAGCATCCACTGATGACGGTCTGGCTGCTTTGGACTATTCTCTGCATTTCTATTTTGCCAGACAAGGATACCACTTGTAAGTGCAGAGTGGACAGACAGCTGTAAGGCAATCATTTGTGCAATAAGAGAATTTGACTTGTCTGACATGGATGTGTTATTATATGCGTTTGTTTGTCATTTGTGTTTGTGGTATCAGCCCATCCTCACTAGGACCCCGGCCCTTGATTGCTAGTTGGTGCGAGCTGCGAGGGGCTGCTGCAGGGTCTCTTCAAACACCCCTCCAGGGCAGGCTCTGTGCATTTCTGTCCACAGTCCAACACTTAAAATTTGCCTCCAATCCTTCTCTTTCACCCCCTACTACCTTCCTTGTTGGATATTCCGACATGGTGGCATACCATTGCATTACAGGAATCACAGAAAGCATTATGTGGTAACAAATATTGCTGCTAATTATGAAATAGTTGGAGTTTTGGCCCCTCACGTTGAATGCAACACATTGACAGTAACTGGGCCATCGCTGCCTCTCCCTAATGGACATGACGTTGCTCGATAACAAATCCTCTTCAGGAATTCCCCCACTTCAACAGGGTGTGTCCCATGCCAATCATTGTATGAACACACTCATGAGTTATCAGTCCATTACTGCCACAACTTTGTGTGACAAGTCACTTTCAAGATGGTAACAGGTTATAATAAACAAACACAGCTTGCTCTTGCTGCCATGGGTTTAAGCTTTGGCTTTAGTGGGATACATGAGTCTTGGCTCCAAATATCTTCCTCTGGGGCAGCAGATACCTTAAGCATGTGAGGATCACGGGAGCATACGCAGACCACCCCAAACAGAAAACATGGCTTCAGGCTCACGCTTGAAACGGATAGGCTGCCACCATGGAATGCATCCCATTGGCCACAGCCCCATGGTGAAGCTCATCTCCATTGAGGTGGATGGGACCCAAATGAATAAGAATCAAGTGGCCGGAAAGGATGAGTCATGGAGGTGGGTGGGATCAAGTCCCAACCTCATGAATGAATTTAAAGGAGCATAACATCTATTTACATGTTGTGGTTAGCGATGTGGTAGACTTGTTTATTGTTTCAAACGTTTCCCTTTCTCTCTGTTACAACTTTGTATATTCATAACCCATAGTAATAAGGCTTCACAGCCCTAAGGTCTTGGGTTTATCAATCCAGCATTTGATTTGATACTTTCAACATGACATTTGATACACATTCTTCCTCTTCTCATCTACGCTGATGCAAAATGTCCCCTAATCTGTGTGTGTGGATATATAGTACATAGACATAGATGCCTGCATACACATACATGCCTTTAAATAAGTACACACATATATTATTTGTCCCAGGTAAACATGAATCTGAAAAGGAAAGGCAATTTAATTAAATGCATACGGTTCAAATTGTCATCCTGAACCATAAGACTTCTGTGTGTAGTTTTGCTGTTGTTTTTTTGCTGTATTTGCTTAAGTGTGTTTCTCCTAAAGAAACTCTGTATGTCCTTGGATCCTACGCACACGTTTGTTCCTGAAACAGTTATATGTGTATATGTGCTCAACAAGTTTTAAAGTTATTATTCAATCAAAGTCATGATTTGACTCTTGGTTGTGTAAAGCTTTTATGATGGTAAACCTGTAATTTTGAACTAAAATCTGCATTTCTCCATCTTCATCCATCTTCTGACCCAGTGGGTTGATCCTGTCTTACTTTCTGTGTATGTTCCCAAGGACTATGATGCCACCTTTGATATGAGGTGACATAGTGCAGGTGTCAGTGAACTATTATCTATTCATGAGGTGGAAGACTTCCTGTGACTTTGCCTCAGAGACAGAGCCCAGGGGAAGTGAAAATCAGGAGACAATAGCTCTGACTCCTCTGCCATAGTTTGATTTTTCAAAGCCACTTCACTTCTCTCTTCCTCTGGTTTTCCGATGTAAACTGTAAACAGTGTTGTGAAAGCTGCCTTTTCTCCCCACCTTGTCCTGCTCCATCAAAAGAAATGATGTTTGAGAATGGGCTTTGAAAAAAAAAAAAGAATTATACAAATATGCTCTTCAATTATTGAAACAAAAATGCAATAAATCTAAGACAGTGGTTCTCAACCTTCCTAATGCCACGTCCCTTTAATGTAGTTCCTCATGTTGTGGTGACTCCTAACCAATTATTTTGCAACAAAAATAATTTTATGGTTGGGGGTCACCACAACATGAGGAACTGCATTAAAGGTACGTGGCATTAGGAAGGTTGAGAACCACTGATCTAAGGACTATTGTTAGAGACTAAGCATGACTTGAGTTTCCCAGGGCAAAGAAAGAACAGTATGGGGAAACTATTTCTTATTTTTTCTCCTGCCTACATAAAATGGCTTTCAACAGCATATTGTGGAAGTAGCACAGAAAGGTTCCCCTTCCTATCTTACCTACCACTCCCAGCAGGGAATCCAAAGTGGAAACAGTCAAAGGGGGAAGGACTCAGCAGCTCCACAAGGACATCTAATAGGAGTTAATATTCTAGTATCTGTCTCAAGCTCACTCGGATCCTCAGGATGCCAGGGAAGAGAGTTTACCCAGACTCAATGAGTCCCGCTATGGGGGAAGGTTTGGGGAGCAGTGCAAAGAGAGGAAAGTCAATCCAGAACTTCCACACTGTGGAGTATGGGGCTGACACTCCATCTGACTCCACAGAATATAGGGCTTTTCCCTCCATAGCTTAGGGCTAGAGAAAAATCAGTCCGAAGGCTAAACTCCAACTGAGGAGCCGATCTCTCATAACAATGGCCAATAATGACTCTTTGAAATCCACTTTCTGATCCCAGAATAGGGACTGTCAGAACAGATATCCCTGTATTAAGGCCATACTGAAAGCCCAATCAAGCCTTGGATACTATGGATACAACCACTAATAAAGCAGGTCTAAGATATTTTTTTGTGTGTGAAAGATTCAGAAAGAGCACTAATTAACCCGGACAGAGAATCTTCTAACGATGTATTCCTGTATTCTAAAGACTATCCTGTATTGGCATTTTTGTGAATCATTCTTGACATTTTGCCCGTTCTGCTGTCAACCTTCAAGGAATATGGAAACAGTAGATTTTTAAAAGCAAAATCCATGTAAAACAAAGTCTAATTACAAAACTACTGGCTAGCTTACCTACAAAACAAAACACAGAGATGGTTACAACCCAAATTTCTAGGAAAGTCTCCTGTGGAGAAATTGCTTCATCTAGAGGAGCAGGACTACTTGGGAGGGCCAACTTAGATGGCCTAGCAGCACTCCCTAGCTTGTAGTACTAAAGGTATTTTGAGTTATTGAGTGATGTGTGTGAATGTGTGAGTGAGCACATACTCATACTTACATGTATGCATTCATTCAATAAAGGTATATTCAATGCCTGCTATGTGTCAGACATTAGCAAGAAGCTTTGCATTGTTTATGAATCATGGTTTAAAGACTATTATTCCCAAACATTATTGTCAGCCAGATTCTGTTAATGGCTTTCAGAATGGACATCAAATAAGCAACATTTCTCAGTCACATCTTCCTCTTTATTCACATGATCCCTGCTTCTACTTTGGAACACAGTATTGCTGCCTCCTTAAATCTCTATCCCAAACATGGCTGAAAAATAATATAAGGAGAAAACATTTAAAACATATACATCATATCCATAAGCAAATGCAACAGAGATACAAGCATCTTCATCATCAGGAAATGTGTAAGAGAGAAGTTTGGATAAAGAACTCAAAAGGTGAACAGAATGAAGGAGGTGGCTTGTTATTTTTATTGCATGGAGAGCGGGTCCCTGAGAGCCTACCACACACACCAGGGAAATGAGATTTGGCATTCAAGTGGATTCTTGTTCAGTCAATGGCAGATTGACTGGAATCACTGATTCTGGTACCGTAGACTTGACCTTCATATCTGATATCTCACTTGTGTTTGTTTGTTTTTCTAAACAAAAAATCAAAAGACAGCCCAAAAGTATGAAACTGGGCCTGGGAGAATTTATGAGCAAAAGCAGGGCACTTATTTTAAATATGTTTGCACAGCATTTGGAATGCACAGAGGGCAGGGCCCGGGTGGATATAACACCGGTAACAATGATTTCCCCACCAAGTGTCTGTGGAGTCAGCCACTCTCTGGGCATAATTCCCTCCTATGGAACTTGCAACACAGCCTTATGTGGGTGCCCTGCGTCTGCCCTTGCCCTTGCTTTCAGGTACAGAAGGGATAGGAACTCAACCCAGGCAAGCTCCGGGATCCACCGTCCATCTCCACGGCCCAGGAACGAGGCCCTGTGGTCATCGCCAAGGCTGTCACAGACCATTGCTGGAGAAAAATGGTCCCTGGGCAGAGGCTGTCAGCAGGAGGTTGGGCTGAGAGAGAGATAAAGCGGGTTCTCCTCCAGCATCATATTTCTGCCTCTGCCTCAGTAAGGGCGAGAAGAATGCTGAGAGTGACTGGCCAAGTAAATTGTTTTTGGAATAAATGTGTTCTCTCCCACTGCTCTCTTCCATCTGCCTCTGGTTCCCAAGCTCCCTCCCTCCTGTCATCATCTCCTATTCCTTTGCACACATGGATACCGCTACTCCCTCCTTCAGGTAATTCCTATCTACTTACAAAATTCTGGAATACTAGTAGATGATAGATAGATGATAGATAGATGATAGATAGATAGATAGATAGATAGATAGATAGGAGACAGATAGAGATATAAATATAGAGATATATAGGTAAATTTCCCCTCCGCATATCAGGATGAGGCATCAGCTTTCCAGGTCATGAAGCAGGTGTGGTCAAGATCTAAAATAAGAATCCTCTTTAGAGTCCTACATCCTAGCCATCATGTGGAGTCATTTGCATGTCACTACCATATAGCATGGTCTGACTCATGGGGCTTTTCCACAAACATTAGCTTAAAGCCTTCAGGCTGATAAAATAGGATGTCATGCTATAAGAGATCATTCGATTTTTAATTTGGAGGCTAGGTATATTCCACAGGATGAAGCTGTTAGCTTTGTTGCCACACATGCTTTTGATTACACAAACACACCACCCGCAGGGTCTCTTTCACTTCCAGCTGGGTTTCTACTCTGAAAACTTTTCTATGGATCTCTTCACACCCCCTTCCTATCAACTACACAGATCCTGTAATGGAACCTTCGGAGAACGTGGCTCTCTCCAATCCTGGTGTGCACCGACACACTCCTTTATGTGTGAGCTTCTGCTGGGAACTTCCTTTCCAATAAGGAAATAAGGTCACTCATAAAGCAAGGTGTCTGCCAAATTAACAAACACAGTCTTCACCATTTTCTGACACCAAACATCAATTCTTCAACGCTCCGAGCACCAAATGGGTTTCCTACAGTTTGATTAAGTTCTGACACTGTCTACCTGGGTCAACATCTCATCCCACAAGTAAAAGAAGCTTATTCCTACTAGACCAGCGGTTCTCAACCTGTAGGTCATGACTGCTTTGGGGGTCGAATGATCCTTTCACAGGGGTCGCCTAAGACCATCGGAAAATGCAGATATTTACATCACGATGCATAACAGTAGCAAAATTTCATGGTTGGGGGGTCACCACCCCATGAGGAACTGTATGCAAGGGTCGCGGCCTTAGGAAGGTTGAGAACCAATGTACTAGACTGACCCCACTACAGGTGCCTATTCCAAGTCCCAGCTTGTCACCTCAACTTCAGACCACCAACTATGAATCCAGCAGCTCCCATGACTTTGCCTCATGTTCAATCATTTGCTAAAACTCAGAAGAGCACGTTACTTAGTATTATAGTTTATTATAAAGGATACGACTCAGGGAGGGTCAAATGGAAGAGATGCATAGGGAAAGGGAGGGAGACAATAGTACATGAAGCTTCCGTGTCCTCTCCTGGCACACCCTCCTCGCAGCACCTCAATGACTTCACCAACCCACATGCCCTCAGGACCCCATCCTTTAGGAGTTTTTATAAAGATTGTATTATGTAGACATGATTGGTTCAATGGTTAGCTCTTCATGATTAAACTTAACCTCCAGACCCTCTCCGACCCAGCGGAGAGAAGGAAGGTTTGGAGGTGGAACAGCTGCAGGTTTCAACCCTCCATCTAATCCTTGATTTTTCTGGTGACCATCCCTCTCCTGAAGCTATCTAGCGGCCCACAGCATCTGTTATCTCACGAGCATAACTCTCATCAATCCAGAGACTCCAAGGTTTTTATGAGCTATGTACCCTGAATCAGAACCAAAAATACAAAAATACCAATATATGAAGACCAAATATAAAAATAAAAAAGACTACAATACATAATAGAGTTTATAAAGCAGAATGTCTGACAAATTAATGAACACAGAAAACCAGTGAGAGCAGGGTGTGTCCTCACCCTCTCTCTATTCACATATGTGAACGTCCCTTAACAAAGAGCTTCAAATGCCACTTACCTCCAAGACCTCAGGACCTACCTCATCGGAGATCCATTCTTTAGGGACCTCTGCCCATTCCTGCTGCCCCACATGATTGAAATACACTGAACTTGACGTTATATGTTGTACTTCTGACTCCTATTGCCTGCAGCTCCACTTAAGTGTGTCTGGGTGATTCCTTATTTCAGTCAGATTACAAGCTAACTCAGACTCAGGCCTTGTGCAAAATTTTTCTCTGGCTGTTCCCCAATACCCATAGCAGTATCTTTTCAGGCATCAATAAGTGCTTGCTAATTTATGGATAGATTTATAAAATGACCATACGTGGGAATAAAAATAAAATAATATCCTTTAAAGGACATTTAAAATTTGTCAGAAAATTTAGTAAGCACAGATATAATAATTAAAATAATTTATACAACATAGCGGTGAAAGAGAAATAAAATATACTCTACACAGAAGAAAACTGAAGTTTAGAGATAAAAGTGTAAAAAATATAGTTTTGGGGGCATGTGTATAAGAGGTAGAATAATTACATCTCTGCTTTCTAATGGCCAAAGTGTTGATCAAAGTGGGATTTTGAAGGCATTGCTAACAAGATTTTTCAATGCTCAGTAGTGAAGATTGAATTTGCCCAAAAAAATTGGTGTCCTTTTATGAACTCATCCAGAATTTTTTTTTTTTTACAAGCAATCAGGAAGAGCAATGCATGAGCTATTCAGGTTACCAGACAGAGTTATTTAATCACAACTAACTTGAAGAGAATAAACAAACCAGCATAGGATTGATACATTTTCTACCTGGATTTAAATATTCCTAGGACCAATAAAAGAAAATGTCTCTATAATTTTGGAGAATTTAACTTAAAAAAAAAAGAGGGACAATAATATACAAAGACTTCTGGGGAAGTAGAATAAATTAGCTTGACTATAATGAGTATCAAAAAAGAAGCAAATGGCCGAGACCGGTTTGGCTTAGTGGACAGAGCATCAGCTTGCGGACTGAAGGGTCCCAGGTTCTATTCCTGTCGGGGGCATGTACCTGGCTTGCGGGCACATCTCAAGAGGCAGCTGATCGATGTCTCTCTCTCATCGATGTTTCTGACTTTCTATCCCTCTCACTTCCTCTCTGTAGAAAATCAATAAAACATATTAAAAAAAAGGAAGCAAATGAACAAAACAAAGCATAAAAACAAGTCCAGAAAATCTTTGAGCTCATTATCTGAAGTCAGCTCTAACTTCCACCATGACCAGATATAAGGATGGATGGACTTCTCTAAAAATATCTTTTAACTCCTGATGCTTATTCTCCTTCAAGTCTGTTTTAATACCTGTATAAAATACCTCATGTAAGTACAAATGCACAGGGCTAATTATCCTGACAATCAAAGGCAGACAGTGTCCTCAGGTCCTTACATGATTGTGAATCTATCCCTCCAAAACCACAATTCTGCCTATTTGCCTGATGTATCAGTAGTTCCTTAACCAAATTTAAGTGCCCTTCTGTAACAGGTTCCAGTTTTTTACACTGAAAGTATAAATAAACATTTTCACACATATGCTCACATCCTTCCTATCAACAGATGTTAGCCACTGTTACTTCCTGATTTGGAATATCTATAGAATCAATGCTGATAGATTTTGAATTAATAAATGTAGTTTTAGAGGCTCATAGGTCTATGGTCTACCACTGAACCACATCAACTGGGCACAACCTTCTGTCTTTTAATATGTATATATATATATATATATATATATATATATATATATATATATATATATATATATTTTACAGAGAGGAAGGAAGAGGGATAGAGAGTTACAAACATTGATCAGCTGCCTCTTGCACACTTCCTACTGGGGACATGCCCTTGACCATAATCAAATATGGGACCCTTCAGTCCTCAGGCTGATGCTCTATCCACTGAGTCAACCCAGTTAGGACAACCTTCTGTCTTTTAACTTCTCTTTCCTTCTACTCATCTCTCTGGCCCTCATTCATTCTATTGTCATTTAATATGATCAGATCTACTGTCTGGTTTGTTAATTTCCTCCTCAGCTGTGTCTAATTAAATGTTTATTCTGTTCATTCAATTACTGATTTTAATCTTTGTGTTTTAAATTGTGATCACTTCTTTTGCAAATACGCCCCTGCTGGTTTTAATATCATCTACCTACTCATCATATATTCAAAAGTTGTTTATTTATTCAGAAATATCAAATCTAATGGCAATCATCAAACTGATAGCCTTTGATGCCCAGACTAGGAAGTTAGTTATTTCTGTTTTCTCATGCTGATGGTGCTTAGTGCTGTGATTTGTTTAATAATCTTTTATTGTGAACACAGTCCCTAGGAACCCTATCTGTAAGAGGTTGATGAGACTAGATCTGGGTTTAGAATATGTTACTCCAGAGGTTAATATTAGCTTCTAACGAACACCTATAGAACCATCATTTGGAGCTTCTATAAACATCTTTTGTGGTGAAGTGAGTTGGAAAGTACAGAGAATGTGAATTCTAATCCTCAAATCTCCAAAGCAATTTGGGCTTTGGAATTCTCATTAGGTAATATTTTCTTTTAAAAAAAATATCACTTAAACATAGTGCCTTACTTAGGGTGCATTTATGCTTTCTATTTTACCACTGAGAATGCTGATCTTCAATACACTTAAATTTCTATTCCAACTTTCCATGTGTTTGATCATCAAGAATAAACAGGATCTCCCAGAGCAATACCAGTTTTTGCTTTCTTATCCTGATTTGGGTTTTCTTATATTTCATTTCTTAACTTTTCCACCAGCTCAACAATGCATTGAAAAATATACAACTATCTGTGAATTTCTTGAAGATGCTTTCTTATACATCTAAACTTCCATACTCCCAGATAACCTTTAATTTTTTTCCAGAGTATGTATAATTATGCTAACTTATCTTTCTTTTATTTCCCCATTTTCTGTCTCCCTCTCTTTGGGATAAAACTTCCTTAGATAAGAGACTTGTTGGTTTTGTTAACCAATGTCACCCCAATAAATTCAATGCATTTTACAAAATAAAGTCCTGATTTACTGTAATATATATAGCCAGTGAATATTAACCTTAATTTCAGGTTGTCATTTAGGTTTACATCCTTTACGCATCATTTCTCTGGTGTGTTTGAAAGGTGCTGTGTTAGAGATTGTCACTGGGAGGTTTAAGACACCTGAAGTTACTGATATGACTGACATGACTATTGAACAGCTCTTCATAGCCTCTGCCAGCATGCCTTTATCCTAAGTAAAGGGAGTAGATTAGATAATTGGAAGGTTCAGCAAGAATTCATGCATGTGTATTTGATGGCAGCAAAAACATGTGTTCAAGAATGCAAATTTGAGGATGAACTGTGTTTGCTGTAGAAAGAACCCTAGAATTGAAGTTTAGAGACTTAAGTTTTAAAACCTAGCTTATCCTCTTACTACGTATTTTACTTAACATTTGTAAACCTCAGTCAATTTATCTTTAAAATAAAAAGGATGTAGTACTAGTAAATGTCCCTTCCAATTTTAAAGTTCTATTATCAAATATTTCTCAGACATTTAAGTGTTCTGAAGATCAAATAAACCCTTAGAATTCGTTATTCCTCCTCTGTGGAATTTAGTATACAGTGAACCTCTGCTAGATTTTTTAAGAATAGAACTATGAATACATGATGCCTGTCCCAAAGTGATTCCCCAAAATAGTTGCTAATAGAATCAAGACTACAATTCAACATAGAAATAATGTCTTACTCTATCAGCTTGCATAAGAAAAGCTAGGGATCCCATAGAGACGTTATGGTTACTCAATACTATCTCAACTTAGCCTGATGAATCTATTCTTGGACTTCGCTGACACTTCTCTACTTGGTGCCATCCATCTTTGCTTTCAAACTATCACACATCCTTGTTTTTCACCATCACTTACTCCTGGGTTCCATTTCTTCTCATCTTTTCTTACCTTGCCAATCATGCTTAGCTGTGCCATCTATTAATCAATAGAGAACCGAAGCACAGTATCCTTAACATATGGCCGATTTTGCATTACTTAGCTAATATTTCACCTTCTCATCATAATTCTATCATAAGTTTGAAATATGCTCTCGGTAACTTTGGCCATTGATTAAGATCCTGTCATAGCAGTTCAATTGGCCAGACCTAAGATGCCGCCTATAGCCTCATTCCCACACTCTGTCTCCCCAACAATCTATAATAATAAAAGCATAATATGAAAATCAACCAAATGACCAAATAGCAGAACGACCATCCAGACTGCCACACTATGACACGCACTGGTGCCAGGCCAGCGCAGGTGGATGTGATGCAATTGGTCTGGAGGCCTTGCAATTGCTCCACGATCACCCCACAATGGGAGGCCCAGGTCACCCTCTGCAGGATGAACGATGAGGGGATCCGCAATTGATCGCCCCAAAGAGGGAGACCCCGGCCACCCAACCAGTGGCCACATTGGGGAAACCCAAGCCACCCCTCTGGCATTGCTGAGGTGGGTGGGCGGGGCCTCCTTGGAGGGGGCTTCCTTCTTCAGGATTATTGCCTCAGGGACCCCCCTGTGATTAATCGCCTCACAGGTGGAGGCCTAGGCCACTGGCCAGTGACACGGTGGTAGATGTGTGGGGCCGGCAGTGATCATCCTGCAGAGGGAGGCCCAGGCCAGCCAAGCGATTGCATCCCATGCCTGTCACATGCAGAGGGAGGCCAGTGGTGGCAGGAGTAGGCAGGGGCTAGAGCCGCACAGGTGGCAAGCAGTGGCAGTAGTGGGGGGCAATTTGGGGCCAGCTGCCAGCAGCAGGGGAAGGAAAGCCCTGCTAGGCCCTGATTGTTGGCCAAGCCCAGGGTCCCTACCTGAGGGGTGCTGGATTGTGAGAGGGAGCAAGCCAGGCTGAGGGACACCCCCATCCAGTGCACAAATTTCATGCACTGGTCCTCTAGTTTTAATAATTCCTATTACCACCACATGACCAGACTCCCTAATGGGTTTCTTGGATTTCTCCTTGAAAATCATAACTTCCAACCATATTGACTTTTTTTCTACTTTCTTGTCATTCTTTACCAATTTCCTTTCTCCTGGTCTATTGTGACAATCCACAGGTGTTGCCTATGTGAAGGCATGATGTCTATTTTTCTATCTTCAGGCACAGTAAAAAGCAGTTAACCCCTTAGCCAATTAAAGCATGCCATAGTAGTCAAGAAGAACTTGACATGAGAATCAGACTTAGCTTCAATACCTTCGGTGTGTTTCTTTCTTTCATGTATGATAACCATGCACACATTCTTTTTATTGCAAGTCTAACTTGAGGATACAAATTTCAACTTTACATGGATGCTATAAACATTGAATGAGATAACATATACAAAGAATGCAGCACAGAGTCTGACTACAATAAGCACTCAATAAATAGAAAATGAAGTCGGAACAATTTTCTTATTTTTTACAAATAGCTCTATTACATGTCTACTAGAAGCATTTTAATTAGAACAATCCTGCTCCTGTTATTATTATTTTTTCTCTTCTCTTTCTATGTACAATTGAAAAGACTCTCAAGGTCTAGGTCTTGCCCTTTTCTTGAGGGAGGGGCAATCGTTTGCTCAATATCACATCTTGTATTGAAATTAGAATTTTGACTGGCACTCGGGTCTATATTTCGAGGGTAAAGAATCTGAGGGAAAAAGGAGGGAAGGAAGGAGAATTTAATAGTATTAAAAACTAGAGTACTCCTCTCTTGTGTGGAAATTTAAAATAATGGGGCAGGTCCTTCCAGTGCTGTTTTATGTTGAATCAGTTGTAAGAAAATAGGAGAAAGTTTCAGAGAGTCAGAGGGAAAAGCAAGTACCCTGGTTATAAGGATTAGTCACAAATTGAAAACAACAGCAGAAAATGCGGTCCCCGATGTAATATCCATTAAGTAGAGCTCTGAAGTATATTAGCCAATTATACTGTGTTTTTTTTTTCCAAGCAGCTTGGGTAGCTTCTCCAAATACACTTGTCAACACAAGCAGGTACTCTCCGAAAAACAGCTGAGCTAGAGCCAACACACCTCTGAGTATGAAGTGCTAAAAAGTCTAGGATCCAGTCCAAGACGAACTTAAACCAGGGTATTACTTTTAATTATAAAATGGAAATAAAGGCAGAGAACTGATTTGGAATGGTAGAGGATTTAAATAGGATGCTGAGGACTATAGAAAGCTGGCAGGTTAGAGCTGGCTTTCATTTCACAGGGACCAATTGTCCAAGCTTAGAAGGAGTCTTCAGTGGCAAATTGCCTTGGGGTTCCCAGACTTTCTGCCTTTTGTGTGTTGGGTTCATCCTGTAATTGGAATTAAAGTGTAAAACTGTCTCTACTGAGTAGCCAAGACAGATGACTGGTTAGAAAAATCAAGGTTTTTGTTACGGTAGTCCTTACCAGATGGGTATCAGCAGCTTATTATAGGCACACCTAATGTCTTTTCCAAATCTCTTTAATCACATAGTGACACCCTGAGTTCCCCCAAGCATGCTAAGTGCTCTTCTAGGCCTGAGAACCAATCCTGTCCTGATGAGTTCCCTGTTGGGAAGCTAGATAGACTAGCACCAAGTCAGCCTGGCTTTGGACTTGAATTCTAGTCTCAGGAAGAGATCTTCCACTCTTCCTGTGAAACCAGGTCTCCTAATCTCTTTTAGTTCCACTTTTGATAATATAGCTCCATCTGCCTCGGTTCTTTCTAGTTTGAGACGTCCCACCCCCAGCATTCTACCTGCAGAAACTGGCTTTGCTCTTAGCAATCATTCTGGAAGATGGTTCCTGTACTCTGCTCTTGATCTTAGGTCAGTTCTCTCCATGAAGCACCTGACTCTCCACCTAGACTGGATCCCACTCTTTATGATGCTGTCCGTGCACCGTCTTCATGACCAGCTCTCACCTCCAATGGACTTTCCAGGCTTCGGTCTGCCTGGCCCACTGTCTCCAGCTCTAAGCCACCCTCCTTTCACCTCTCACTCCTCTTCCCTTCCTATCCCCTTCTCCTTGGACCTCCTCCTGATCACCCATTGCACAGATCCAAATCTGACCCATCCCACTTGTCTAGGTCTCACAAGTCTCTGAGATGAGCCTCTATAGGTCCATTATTCCCTACTTTCCCAAAGGTTGAAGTATAAACCCTATGGCGTTCTCATATTATCAGCAGGGGAGAGTGGGAGGGTGTGACTAAGTACAAAAATGAACAAACCGTGCCCCCCTAGCCTCAGCGTCTTAGCATTTCACTGGAAACCATGGCAACAAAGAAGTAAGCCACAAACAAAGGAAGCTTATATAAATTAAATAAATAAATAAATAAATAAATAAATAAATAAATAACAGAAGTAGAAGGTCAAAAATGGCCCATGTTTCTTTTTTAAAAAATAAATATTGTTCAGATTATTATAGTTGTTTCTCTTTTTCCCCCCATAGCTCTTTTCCATTCAGTTCCCACCCCGCCCTCTGCCCTTATCCCTTCACGCACTGTCTTCATCCATAGGTGTACAATTTTTGTCCAGTCTCTTCCCACATGCCCCACAATGCTTCCCCTCATCCCCAGGAATTGTCAGTCCACTCCCTTTCTATGTCCCTGATTCTATTATTTTCACCAGTTTATTCTGGTCATTAGATTTTTTATTCACTTGATTTTTAGATTCACTTGTTGATAGAGATTTGTTTATAATTTTTATCTTTAACTTTTTCTTCTTCTTCCTTTTCTTAAGGAATACCTTTCAGCATTTCATATAATACTGGTTTGATGGTGATGAACTCCTTTAGCTTTTTCTTATCTGTGAAGCTTTTTATTTGACCTTCAATTCTAAATGATAGCTTAGCTAGGTAGAGTAATCTTGGTTGTAGGTTCTTGCTACTCATCACTTTGAATACTTCTTGCCACTCCCTTTTGGCCTACAGAGTTTCTGTTGAGAAATCATCTGACAGTCGTATGGGTGCTCCTTTGTAGACAACTAACTGTTTTTCTCTTGCTGCTTCTAATATTCTGTCTTTTGCTCTTGGCACTTTAATTATGATGTGTCTTGATGTGGTCCTCTTTGTATTACTTTTGTTTGGAGTTCTCTACGCTTCCTGGACTTGTAAGCCTATTTCTTTCACCAGGTGGAGGAAGTTTTCTGTCATTATTTCTTCAAATAGGTTTTCAATATCTTGTTCTCTCTCTTCTTCTGGCACTCCCATAATTCCGATGTTAGTACACTTGAAGTTGTCCCAAAGGCTCCTTACAATATCTTCATACTTTTGAATTCTTTTTTTCTTTTTGCTTTTTCCAGTGGGGTGTTTTTTGCTTTTTCATATTTCAAATCTTGGATTTGATTCTTGAGATTCTCTGATCTGCTGTTGGATCTCTGTATATTATTCTTTATTTCAGTCAGTGTATACTTAATTTCTAGTTGTTCCTTTCTCATATTTTCCAGGGCCTCAGTAAATGTATTGGTTTCCAGAAGATTCTTGAAAAACTTTATAACCATGGTTTTGAACTCTATATCCAGTCATTTGCTTTCCTCCATTTCTGTCATTTGTGAGCTGTTTCTTTGTCTCCACATTTTGGCTGCTTTCCGGTGTTGATAGAGTGTCTTTTCCTATAGGGCCCAGTGGCTCAGCCTCCCCAGTTACCTGAGGTGGACACTCTTGGCACACCCCTTTGTGGGCTATTTGCACAGTCTTGTTGTAGTTAAGCTTTGATTGTTGCTAGTATCACTGGGAGAAATTGACTTCCAAGCCAATTGGCTATGAGGATCAGCTGTGTCTATGATAGAAGAACTTCTGTGTTGGAGACACCTTTATGGGGCAAGACTTGCATCATTAGGCCTTGGTGCTCACTGAGTCTGCCCCTCGAGTGTGTCCTTTATAGGATTGAGGAATTGTACTCTGTACGATCCCACTCTGACCACTGGGTACACTGGCTCTTGGATCTCCAAGGAGGTGTTAATTTAGCCTCTGCCTGAGGCCACCCAGCAGGAGCTACAGAGAGATCTGCAGATTCCTCTTTGTTTGAGGTTTGGAGGTGCCCAGATGAGGCCCACCTGTGAAACAGTGCAAGCTGCTGTGGGGCCTTGGGCCTTCTTTTGGTGGCTCTGGGGTTCTCTGACCCAGCCGCAGTTTATTAGGTAAGTTTAGATTGCAAGGGACCAGGCCATTCATATGCAAAAGCCTCTGCACACAGCTGGGGTGGGGCAGGGTCTCAGGGAATCAACAGGGTGGAGCAAACAGCTATGGCTGATGCTCAGCCCTGCCCTAAGAGGCCCCCAGGTCTCCGTGTCCCTTGGTAATCACTGCTAGCACCTCTGAGAGAAAGCCACCCTCAAATTCTGCCCAAACCCCCATATGAGTCTAGTTCCCAGAGTCTCACCCAGAACTGGAGTTCAGAGAAGGTGGGAGCTTATGTCTCCCTCCCAATTGCAAAAGACAACAGCATACTCAATTGCCGCCCTCTCTGGGGACACACCTCTGTACCTCTGCACTTTACTTCCACACCTCATCTGAGTCTCAGTGTGCTCTTCTCTTTCCTTCTAGTTGTAGAATTTCCACTCAGCCAGCCTTCCTGTGGTTCGGGATGATGTCCATTTTGTCTTATGGTTGTAGTTTTTAAGTGGTTTTGCCAGGCAGCAATTTCAAGTGTTTACCTATGCCACCATCTTGGTTTCTCCTGGCCCATGTTTCTACCTCCTAACTTCTCTGCTCCTTTCATTTCCTATTTGCATCTCACATGTTCCGAACCCATTTGTTCCACAAGATTATAACAGAGCTTCCTACAGCATCACTGCTGACCTTAGCCCTGTCCACAGCACTACACTGAACCAGCTTGCAAGAAACATGAGGAAATGACCATCTTGACACCTATACATAGCTATACATAGCTTTCTTCCCCTTCTTCCAATACCTGGTGTGCATATGATGAAACCAAACTGAACTGCCATATTTTTGGAATGTTCAGTTCACCTGCTGGGCAATAACATCTCCCCTCCTACTTCCCATTTCATGATGCAAGACAAAAATGATCCCCATCTTCCATCTGCTACCTGCATTCTACAAGAATCTGTGCAATCATCTACTACATACACACACACACACACACACACACACACACACACAAATGACTTAGGAATGAGTCATAAGTTGCTCTTTAAAGGTTAGAGCAAAGGAGCTCTGTGAGCCTGAGTTATTAGGGGACGTGGGTGAAAGGACCAGATGCAAATAGCTAGGAAGAGAACTAGCCCCTCATTGCTGCTTATTCTACCTAAGGGTCACTGTGAGTGAAAAACAATAGGTGGTGTAACTACATAACCATGCGAATTTCAGAGGCAAGCAGAAAGTGAACAGTGTTAAACAACAAAGACATCCAAACTGCTCTTTCCTTAAAGCTGTTCTCAGCCATTCATGCTTCCTATTCCTTCTGTGAGATCTAGATCCTGAATAACCCAGGGATTAAAATGTCCATGACCCCAGAACAGAATAAAGGGTCCTTTGTGTTTTTATTATTCCTTGTACAAATTTCCAATTCCTTTGCGATATCACCATCTTCTTATGTTTCAGTACCCCTTATTGGGTTGTGAATTATTTGAGAACAAGAAGTGTGTCTCAATAACCTATGCAATAGGAGTAGCTAGGACAGTGTCTGACACCTGATAGATGCTCAAGAAATGATTAATGAATGACTGAATGGGAGGATAAAGAATGTGGTATGTATTGGACTTGTTCTGCATGAATGGAAGTTATTATTGGTCCATAATATTTCACTGGTTCTGGAAGGTCCCTGTTTTCCAAAGAAAACCCATCAGTGAAGGAGTCTCATAATTAACGAAACAGCTGAGTTCTCAGACACCCCAAAGAATGTTTCTCAAGGCACTGTTGCATTTTGCACTAGGTGGGGGAATTTAAAGGTTCCCTCATTTCAATAGGGAAACGCACTTGGTAATTGAAAGCCTCACTGATGACTTGGGCATCGTTACTAGTTGTAACTTTAAATGGGATAACATGCATATTTCATTGATTTCAGATAGAGAAAGATAGAAATACCAATGAAGAGAGAGAATAATTGACTGGCTGCCTCCTGTACGCGCCCTACTAGGGATGGAGCCCACAACCCAGGTATGTGCCCTGACTAGGAATTGATCTCCTGGTTCATAGGTCAATGCTCAAGCACTGAGCAACTTGGCCATTTTAATTTCTTGAACACCTACTCTCTTTCAGGTACTTGCTAAATACTTTGTGAATAAGCAAACATTTAATTCCCCCCAAATCCTGCAAAATAAATATAATTATGTCCTTTTGCAGGTGATGGAATTGAGGTTTAGTAACTTGCTCACAATCACATCAAAAAATAAATTATAGAGCCAGATTTTTCTTTCAATGATTCATGGTTATTAGTCTCTTCTCTCAAGGATTAAAATAAAAGTTTTGAGTGATTATCAGTGTAAATATTTCCTGCTAATTATCTATGACTTTACCCAAGAAAATTTAATTGTCCTGGACAAAAAGCTGTTTCTAAAATATTAACTAAAATCTCTATTGGTAGTTCATCTCATGGTAAAATTGCTTAACATGCAATGAATATAAAACAGGCATGTATTTGTGTGCAAAAAATTAAAATTTAAAGTTATCAAGATTGCATTTAAAATTTTTACAAAAGTCTCCCTTAATCAAAAAAAAGAAGGGGGGGTAGTAGGATAATACCATGTAAAGAAAAATATCTGGTAAGTAAATTACATCTAGAAAATTTTTACTTTAGAAAATTAATTTCCATTTGTAATACTAACAGCAAGACACCCATGAGAAACACACATGGTGTCAAAATAAGCCAAAGGAAAATTGGGTGGGCAAAAATAAAAAGGACCCCAGGTCAATTTTATAGAAAAGATTCCTTTATTAACTTCTGGTCAAGAATATGTTTATATACTTTCAGAAAACAGCTCCGAGACCAAGTGGACTCCTGCCACAGAGAGGAACTGACAGGTCTGCTCCAACCACGAAGACAAGAGGAGAAACAGTCCAGAGATGGAAGACACTGATGACGCCTTACCATGCAAGCAGTCAGCAGCTGAGCATCGCTACAGGATGCCCAGGACCAAACCAGAGAGGGTTGGACCTGCATGGCCACCATTTGTCTACTATCCAGATACCATTGCTGACGTGTGCACATAAGGAACTGTTTGACATTGAAATCGGGACTCATAACTATTGGACATTGAAACTGGGACTGAAACATTTTTTTGTTCTTATAAATTTATTTCTAGCCTATAGAGGCAAGATGTTTTTAAAGAAAAGAATCAGGGGGCTGGGGGAGAAACAGATACAGAGGCAAAGAAGCAGTGGACAGACTGTCGTGCTACAGCGGGAAGGCAGGGGAGGTTGGTGGGGAGGGGCCTGTAAGAGATCAATCATAGGACTTGTGTGCATGGATGTAAGCATGGCCAATAGATACAGGACATTGGGGGAGGGGGAAGGTGAGAGCATGTATTGGGGGGTGGGGAAGGCTGAAGGGTGGTCAATGGGGGGGAAAAAAGGAGACATATCTAATACTTTAAACAATAAAAATATATATTAAAAAATAAATAAATAAAAAGAAAAAAGAAAATACTTTCTTTGTACCCTGAGAATTCAATACAAAATATTTGCTGTGATTAAAGGCTTGGGACATACAATAGGAACATTCTCAGATACCAGTTACAACTGGCCATGAGATGATTAATGTGTTACAGAGTTGGGAGTGTAGGTAATTACGACGCCATCTGGCATCCGATGATAGGTATCAGGACTAAACATTCACTAATTTGGGAATGGCCAGGTTAGAGAGACAACCACACCGTAAACATGCTTATTTGTTTTTTTTACTTAATACATATTTATATCTATTATATGCCAGGCACTGAGTTGTCCAATATATAGAAATTAAACCTTTATTCATTGAACCTTCTCAATGTTTTATACATTAATTCTTTGCTTCCTATGCCCACTATTTTTGATATGGTCTAAGTTCTGACTTACTCCTTCCTGGACAAAATTCTTCTGATTTGCCTCTCACATTCCTACCTGGTCTCAACTTTAAGCCTCTCTCTCTCTCTAATTTAATTTATGTACCACTGTCAAAAATTATTGGTGGTTACTGACAAAGACTACCCTTGAGCAAACTTGACAAAGGCTTTTCTGTGTCCTCTTTCTGAGCAGGACCAGGTGATGGGTTAGATTAGTCCAGTTGTAGCAAGAATCTTGCTGAGTTGGTTTAGAGAGAATCCCTAGCCCTCTCTCTCTGATCGAATCCCTCATCCCCCACTCTGGATAACTTATTACTCTGCCTGCCTTCAGCAAGAATCCTGTTGAGTGCATCCAGCAAGAATACTCCAAGCCTGATGTTTCTTCTTAGTAATGTTATCTCCACTTATCCCCATCCTGCTGCTTGGCTATACAGTGGTACCTCGAGATACAAGTTTAATTCGTTCTGTAACCATGAGGTGTGGGAAACTATGAGACGCTTGAGTCGCGGTAAACTGGTGGGTCGTTGCAGCTGGCCAATCTGCGCGATTACTTGTATCTCAAATGTTGCTCGTATTTCAAAGCAAAAATCGCTCGCTTGACGGCTCGTATCTCAAAATCTCGTATGTTAGGGCACTCGTATCTCGAGGTATCACTGTAAATCTCAACTTGTTCTTGCTATATTCAGAGTTGAGCCCAGTTTTTCTCCCCTTCTGTGAAAACTCCATTCCTTGCTCTCTGGATGATCTTCTTAACCTGTAACGTGGCATATAAGATTCCTCATAATCAGTCATCCACATCACCAGATCCATAACATGAAACCCTTCTCAGCAAGTGTAGTCAACTCTCTTCCTACTCATATAACTATCTTCTTTCATACTGGGCCATGCTAACATTATCATACCCATAATACCCAGACTTAGTTGTCAGTTTCCCAAATGACCTCTGAACATTTCAAGGTAAGACATTTTAATATATCTATCATTGTTTTGATAGCACCACTTTGAAAACCAGTAGAACTGAATGTTTATCAAACATGTGATTTCTAAACAAAGATTTGACCCATAGGATGTGCTAATTTGAAGTGGTTTTATAAGGTCCACACACACAGAAAAATTTGGTGGAAGTTCAGCTGATAGCTGGATGACTTTCTCAAGGTGTTAGTTTGAATGAGTGATTATTTCAATGTTCTTATTTCAATTGTCCTCACTCTACATTCAGCAAAATGCTCCAGCCCTCTGCACAAATGCTTAGACATGCAGATGTGCAGTATTCTCAGCAATTAATGTCTACCCTCATTCCTTAATTGGCTCTCTTTTGTGACTTTGCTATCTCCTTCTTATGCTTTTTTTTTTTTTTGCCCTAGTTAAGATTATTTGACTGGTAGATTATTATAATACAATTTTCCAAAGACTCTCCATCAGAGTGATTTAAATGACATTTAACATATTATTAAGGAAGTAGGACATTGCTCAAGGGCCCTGGTTTGGTCTTGAAGCTTAAACGTTTCCATAATGTGTAGTGAAGGTATCATAAATGTCATTGCTTTCCAGAAGAGCACTCCATAGTCAATGACAATTGGATTTGTTGGGGAATTAGATTTATTTAGCTTCACCAGGCAGCATTTGTCAACAAAAGGTTGCTGTTTCCAGGAAGTTGTTTTGTTCAGCACAGTTTCTTCTTTAGCTAACATTTTCATACCCATAATACTCATAAAAATACTCTCTACCATGGACTAGGCTGCCAGGTCCCCATGCCTCTCCTCAGATGTGTTGGAGGAATAAATAAGAGCATTCTTCTTCTCTTACTACATAGTTCCCCATTCCCTCAAAGCATAGATGTGAACTGGGGTTTAAAGTGGAAGAAATTTGGTGAGGCAAAGATGACTGACCAGTTTAAACTCTATTAAAGAGCAGACTAAACTCTTTGCTTCAAAGGGTTATTTGAACGAATTTTCAATGACAAATCAGGTTATAAACTAGATGGTTTGCTTGATTCACAATATATTCCAAAGGCTACTGTCTATTATGTATAAGAGACAGAGACCTGGATGCTTAAGTCAGATGCAGAAAATCAGGGAGAAGAGAAAAAGAGGTGAGGAATATGATGAAATCTACCTTAAGCCTGTTACTGGGACCCATTAGTATTACTATTATCTTTTATAAACTTAAGTGTGTGTGTGTGTGTGTGTGTGTGTGTGTGTGTATATATATATATATATATATATATATATATATATATATATATATATATAATTGATTTTTTACAGAGAAGGAAGGAGAAGGATACAGAGTTAGAAACATTGATGAGAGAGAAACATTGATTCAGCTGCCTCTTGTACACTCCCCACTGAGGATGAGCCCCCACCAACGTATAAGCCCTTGACTGGATTCAAACCTGGAACCTTTCAGTCCACAGGCTGACACTCTACACACTGAGCCAAACCAGTTAGGGCCATTTTCTAATGAAAAATAAATACCACATGATCTCACTAAATTATAGAAAATAAATAACATCATGTTGAACAAAAACAGATAGAGGCAAGAAAACATCAGACAGATTGTCAAATTACAGGGAGAAGGTAGGGTAGGTTTGAGGGGTTAAGAGATCAACCGAAGGACTTGTATGCATGCACATAAGCACCACCAATAGACGCAAGACACTGGCATGGGGGTGGAGGTGAGGGCAAGTACCAGGCTGTGGGGGAAACCAAGGAAACATCAACGGGGTTGGGGTGGGGGGAGGAGCCATATGTACTACTATTTGTAATACCTTAAACAATAAATTTTTTGGAAAAGATTCTTTAATTGATTTTTAGAAACAAGATGGGAGAGGGAGAGAAATGTCACTGTGAGAGTGAAACATAAATCAGTTGCCTCCTGCATGCCCTCTAACAAGCATCAAGCCAGCAACCCGGGGATGTGCCCTGAGCAGGAATCAAAACAGAAATCCTTTGGTGCCTCGGATGCTGCCCAACCATCTGAGCCACCCGGCCAGGGCCATTGATTTTCACATCAACATCTACATTGGAGGGAGGATACCTACATACCCAGGTTACTACAGAGAGATACATTTTTAGTGTAACATGTTCAATAAAATTGGAAATAATTGCAACATCTAAATGTTTCTGCAACCCATCATATTTATAAAAATAAACCCATCAAAATACCCAATAAATTAGTCTTGATGAGATTGGTAATGAGGCATTCATTAAAGATAAATTAAGTAAACTGTTGAAATGTGAAGAAAAAATGTTTCATGGCGTAACATTCTACTCATCCTCCCTAGTTTAGGCAGATAATCACACGAGAAACATTTTTAAAAGAACCAAAAATTTAAATCTTAAAAATAAACAGCTACAAAGAAGTAGATTTAGTATTTTTGATTACTTAGCAGAGTTCGAAGCCATTATATCCTGAGTAGGAATTACAGTGGTGGAAAGAAAACTTTTTTTTTGTTTGTTTGGTTCTTGTTTTTGCTTTCGGTACTGAAATCAATTGATTCTGTGTTTTTTTTTTTTCACCAGTGAAAAAATAATGATTTTTAGTGTAAATAAAGTCATCGTTCGCTTTTTAAAATTCAAGGACAGTGTGTGGTTTCCTTTACTCCTTTGGTTTCTGGAGAAAGCTGCTCCTCACAGGAGTTAATAGAAGAAAAATAGAATTATTCCGATTGTTAATTCAGCATTGGGCCCAGATATATTATTTTGCTTAACTGTCAAGACTGTTGATAAGTTTTCTAAACGTGTCACCTAAGATCCCTTTTGAGGAAAATACTCTCTCTCATTTCTTTAAAAAAAAAAGCTGCAGTTATTTTGTATGTTTGTAACTGGATCAACTCCCATAGGATCACAAATCTCATTCAGTGATAGCACACAGGTGTAAGCTCCATGTGTTATTTTGGGACAGAGTCTGCTTCCTGTAATGGGACCCACGGACAGTAGGCAAATTGGACCACTCTGGCATGGAGGGTGAAGGTTCTGGATGTTTATGTGAGAGAACAAAGAGGCAGCAGTGACTCCTCTCTCAGCAAGTCCCTGCTTTCAGGGAGGTCTCCGCTCTCAACATCTCACCTCCCAAAGCCCATTGCCTGCCTGGACAACCTTTTCCTTTGCCCACAGAAAGGGTGACATTCGCTCCATTGCATTTTCTACAACATAAAGATGAGACCACAAATTAAAATGGAGAGCTGAACACTTAGAGAGGAAGGGGGCACAAATTAACTGGCATAGGATCTTCCTACAGCCTGGCCCTGTCCTACAACGCTGGGACTCAGCACCTTTCCCAGGAACAGGGCCGGGGGTTGTGAGGGCTTTATCAATGGGCATGGTCTCTGTGCCAGTTTGAGATTGCCTCAAGCATGTCATGTCTGTGCAAGCTTTCCTGACCCCACCGTCAGCCTCAAACTTCTCTAATTCACCTTTAAACCCAATAAAAAAAGGGGAGAAAGATGTAGAAGTCTGTCTCCAGCATCCTGAGATTCAAACTTTTCTAATCCACCAACCTGGCCTGTCTAAGGATAAAAAGCATTCCTGTGAGACCGGACAATGCTTGCCCTTGAGTGAGCTGAAATTACCCTAAGGATATGAGAATTCCTTCAGGGTGTCTCTCTGTTTGTATGGTTTACAGGACATTTTGCAACTTCCCTCACTTCTGTGGCAGATTACCATAAAAGATGAAATGTCTGCTGCAGTTGAGAGGGGTTGAAGGAGAAACATACAGATGAGTTTAGAAATCTGAGGAAACATCTAAGTAAGACTGATTTTTGCAGGTCTGTAATTTAAAAAAAAATTAATAACGAAATATATTTAGTAGATAAACTACAATGTGCACATGGGGAAAAGAAGTGATCGCAGGAAAATGGAAAATAATGTTCAGAGAGGGATCCTGCGCCAGAGGTCCCTAAGACCACCCCCAGCTCCAGTAATCTGCTAGGATTGCTCACAGAAGTATCCTAGAGTTGTCCTCCTCACTAAGATTTATAACAAGTGAGAGAATGAAAAGCAAATACAGTGGTACTTTGAGATACGAGTTTAATTCGTTCTGTAACCTTGAGGCGTGGGAAACTATGAGACGCTCGAGTCTCGGTAAACTGGTGGGTCGTGTGAAGCTGGCCGATCCGTGCGATGACTCCTATCTCAAATGTTGCTCGTACTTCAAAGCAAAAATCGCTCGCTCAATGGCTCATATCTCAAAAATCTCGTATGTTAGGGCACTCATATCTCGAGGTACCACTGTACAAAAATAAAAAAGGAGAGAAAGACGCATGGGGTGAGACTGGAGAAAACCAAGCACTAGCACCCAAGACTCTTCTCCCAGTAGAACCACATAGAATGTTGCTCCCCAACAATGAGCTGTGGCAACGCATGACGAGTGTTATTCCTGGGTGCTTGTCAGAGACCCAGTGTCCAAGGTGTGACTGGAGGCTGGTCACATGGGCACCTTCTGCCTAGAACTTACCAAAATCCGATTCCCAGGAGCAAAACAGGATGTTTATATAAAAACAGTTTCAGCCATTTTTATAACTTAGGGAAAGTTTCGTATTGGTGTACACAATCTGATGTCAATCCTGGCCCACAATCATAAATAGCCATGACAGGAGATATTGCATCATACTATTTCCCAACTAATCTATGAAACCTAGTCCTGCCTCATGCTCCTCAGAAAACACACACACAAAAAATTCAAATAAGTCAGCTGACACCTGTCCACCTCACAGATACAGTGTTAGGAATCTTGCCTGAGACTTTAGATGTTGCTCAATACCTCGTTGGTAAATGAACGAAATAGTTAGTGAGCTGACATCATGAGTACGGTTGCATAAAAAAGTCAAGTTCTCTATTTGGATAATTTAATAAAAGAATGGTTGTTGGAAAAGCAGCCACGAGAAGGAAAATGAATAGAACCTGTTTAAGGATTAGAAAGCCTTACCCTGGCAAATGCACTCATAAGCAATTAAGAGAGAATGCCGGATCCACTGTCTCAGCCACCCTTATGTCCCAGATTGCGTAACCACAGTCTGATCCAGGAGTTTTTTCCTGACTATTCACTATGAAACCAAGTGTAAGTTACTCAATTTCACTATCGTCGGGTTCCTGAACTGTAAAATGAGCCGAGCGGCGCATACCCAGAGCGGGAAGAGAAATGAAATTAGCATGTGATTTCAAGGTCTTGCAAAAATGAAATAGTGGTGACCTGCGCGAGCAAGATGAACTGTGTCTTCATGCTCCATTTATCCCTCTTCTCCCTCAGGGAAATTGTGTTTCTCTGAGGACACTGAAAGACAAACAAACAAACAAACAAAAAACCCTTCCAGGGACAGCATCCCCCTTCGTGTGTGCCCCAAAAACATCTTGTCCAGCTAGAGCTCAGGCCCGCTCTAATGGAACATTAAGTCTGACCGTCTCTGGGATAGCCATTCTCTTTTCTAGTTCTTAGATACTCACTTCTCCATTGACTTCAAATGGGTTTCAAAGCCTTCCTGCAATTATGACAGTTTAATCATCTCAACACTTTTGTGACCTGGGTTGAAGTAGCATTAGGTTCTCAGAGATTTTTATTTGTTTTTCAGAAAAGGAAAAATAATAAAAAAGGATCTCAAAGGAGTTCAAAGGATTATATCATCAAAAGTTCAGACACACGGGACTCAGGTTAGGCTCCTGAGGAAGAGACACTGTCTTGGGCACAAACCTCTAGCTCAGTGGTTCTCAACCTGTGGGCCGCGACCCCTTTGGGGGTCGAAGGACACTTTCACAGGGGTCGCCTAAGACCATCGGAAAACACGGGTATTTACATTATAATTCATAACAATAGCAAAATTACAGTTATGAAGTATGGTTCGGGGTCACCACAACATGAGGAACTGTATTAAAGGGTCGTGGCATTAGAAAGGTTGAGAACCACTGCTCTAGCTGGTCTTACAGTGGCTTCTTCCAGCTTTAGGGCTGGACTATCAGGGCCCAGAGCTGAGGGGAAGCATCCTCGCATGGCAGATCTCCATCTGTCAAAGCCAGAATGAGCTGACAGAATGTCCTTGGAGCACTGGAGCAGGATGATAGCATTCCATATTTGGAAAGGGTTGCAAAGGTTACCTGTGTAGCGTTCAGGCCGATGCATGGTGCACAGAACCCTCTCGCTCAGTCTCTGTGCCTGCTCTCACAACATTATCTTCATCGCAACATCAACAACCAGAGTTGTATCACAGCTGTGCATGCTTAACCCCCTCAACAGGCAGTGTGTTCTTTACAGGCACACATTTCATTTGTGACCTTTGTATTTCCAGGGACCAGCCATGTCTGGCCCAGAGGATGTGCCAATAAATATCTGGACAGAATCTCTTGTCACCCAAACTAGAGAAATACCTTTTCTATTCTTTTCTGTACTAACACCTAGTGGTGGCCCTTAGTTTAACCACATAGCAAAATAACAGTTATATATGTATGTAAAATGCTAATATGCAAAGTGCCCCCACAGGAGTTCTACCAAGAGACTGGGAGTTCTATTATTTGCTATGACATGAGCTGACCACCAGGGGGTGGTGCAGAATGAATGAAGGCCCCAGCTGGCAGCTGGCAGCCAGGGAAAGCAGACCCTGGTCAGCAGCTTGAAGGTCCCAATTGGCCCTGATTGCCAGCCAAGCTTAGGGACCCTACCCATGCACCAATTTCATGCACTGGGCCTCTAGTCATAATAATAATAAATTTACAAGTTATAAAATATAAACTAGAGTATGTTTCCAGCCCCTACTAAAAACCTATATATTTTCCTGAACATACTCAAATAAAATATAAACTCATGACTATTATCAACAAGCCAATACTTTGATATTGATGCCATTAGCTCTTCTGCTTGGTCTCCTCCACCTTCCCCATCACTAGTGATTATCTAGTCAGAGGAGCCACTTTCCTGCAGATAGATCATACTATGTTGACCTGAGCCAAAGGAACCTTCCAGAAACTCTCTTCCCCCAGGTCTTTCTGGTCCTTGGCTTCAAGTTATCTTCCCTGCGAGCTCTCTCTGACCACTCTAGTTTATATCTGTCCACAATTCCTCATCCCACTCTGTTACCTCAGCTTGCTTTATTTGACTGGAATAAACAAGATTTTTTGTTTACTTTCTTGTTAATTGCAGATCTCCTGCAATCTGATAGAAGCCTGGTAAGAATTAGTTCTTGTCTTCTCATCTGCCAATCTCTCAATCTGGACATTATAAACAGCTTTCATTATAATGTGGAAGCTCACTTACTGTCCTCTGAAACAAGGACTTAAAGAATGAATAAGTCATCCAGTGCTTAAACATTCTCAGATATACACAGTGGTATCTTAACTACGTGTTATTCCTATTTTTCCTTGAGCAGAAAAAAGAAGTGATTTAAAAACTCAGTAGTAGTTTTCCATTTTTATACAGATTTTATTACACAGGTTTTCCCTTATGCATATAATCGTGTGCTTTTTATCTGAAATGTTCTTATTGTTAATGAATATCTCTGCTCCTTATAAACAAAATGACACAAAGCACACTAACTTAATTTTCTTCATCATAGTTATTGGATTATCGCCTTCAAACCCCCTCTATAGGTTCTTTGATGCAGGCCAGAATATTTGGTCTTTCTTCCATTTCATAATGTGGACTTTCAAATTTCTCTACCTGTTCTTTCTGAATATATTCTAATATATACATACTTCTCATAACATATGGAACTCTAAATTGATAGCAAAGAAAATCACAGGTATGTTTTTATTGATACAGAGTAGATGTGTGTGAATGTGCGAGTGTGTGTGTCTGTATGTGTGTGTATGAAGGAGAGTGAGAGGGAGAGAGGGCTTATATGTGTATTTAATTCCACCTAATATAACATAAACTTTTTGGTGGCTCCATAAAAACTAATAAATTACATGTTTATTATATAAAAAATTCCCAAGTCAATTTTGAAGAACCACAGCAAGTCATGTGTGGTGGCCAGTCTCCAAGATGGCCCCAGTGATTCCTGCCTTCTGGCATTCCCTCCTGCTTATATGCCCCTAATCCACTGTATCAAGACTTGCCTATGTGACCAGTACCATATGGCACAAGTGGGAACAGGTCACTTCTGAGGCTAGGTTATAAAATATATTTTTGATGCCTGCCTTGCTCTCTTTAATGCCTTTGTCACAAAGGAAGTAAGAACTGTCATGAGAACTTAATCCTTCTTATAAAGAAACTTGATTTCCAATGCTTGAAAATTCATGCAAGAATGGGCTTTCCTTCCCCTGGCTGCTGGCACTGCCCTTGCTCTGGCCTGGAGCCCCCTTTTCACCTTCCCATGCTGCTCAGAGGCCCGGAGCGGCTGGGGTGGTACAGAAGCCTGTGTCATTGCCATGGCAAACATCCCATCCAGTCCCCAGCCGCTCAGAGCCTGTGTATGTACATTAACCCACCACCTTTGTTGGGTTAATTTGCATACTCACTCCTGATTGGCTGGTGGGTGTTGCAAAGGTATGGTCAATTTGCAACTTACTCTTCTATAGTGTAGATACACATGATTGAGGTCCTTCTGCCAACATCAGTGCGAATGAGTCATCTTAGTAGCAAAACCTCCAGCCTCAATTCAGCCTTGCATACCACCTCATGAGAGATCCTAAGCCAGAACATCCAACTAAACCGCTACTGGATTTCTACTACCAGGAAATACACAAGAAAATAAATTTTCATGTATTAGGCTGCTAATTTCAGGCTAAATTTTTATATAGTAATATACAACTAATACATCATGTCTCTCCCATCCTGCACTCATGCAACTGTTTTTTGTAGGTTTTTTTTCTATCTAATTTTGGATTTGTACATTTACTCTTAATAATTTCACACCTTTACATTTAGTTCTCTCCAGTCTGTTTAGGTCTTTTTTAGTAAATATTTAGATAATGAACAATAGACACAATAGCACTCAACAATTTAAATCTGCTAACTTTGAGGTTGTTTTTCAAGTTACTGATATAAATCGTAAGATGGAAAATGTATTGGATCACATCCTGGTGTCCTCAGGAATCTCTCCAGATTCATAGATTTCCACTCTTTTTCAGTCTACCAGCTAACACTAATCTTTATTTTCCTGGTATCCATCATATGTATCTCTATCCATAAAGATGTCAAAACACTTGAGTTATGTCTTTTGCAGTTTCTTGCATTGCTAGCCTTAGAACTGGTAAGTTAAAAAAACAAAACAAAACACAAAAACAGATTCTGGTTTGGACATGGCTACTTCTTTGTGAGCCCATTTTGGCCCCTAGAGATATTATTTTCTTTTTCTTTTAGGGACTCAGAGGCCACTGATTTATAGTTTTATAATAATGTCATAAGTTGGTAGAAAGCCCACGTTTGTCAGCTTCTTATCCCAGCTTCTCCCTTTTATTGACTGTGGATGTGGCATTTGCCCATTTCTGGGTCCTGTTTCATCGGCCCATTTGGCACTGCTTAGTAAAGGTTGCTGTTTGCAGCTTTTAAACCACTATTTACTGGCAGTCTCTTCATGAGTTCTGCAAGTTAGTCCTTTCCATCTATGCACATTCCCTTGAACTTTTCATCATTATGAGTCAGCCTCTAGTTTCAGGCATCTAGTCAATAGCACACAAGTAAAGAAAAAATAAAGAAAAATTTAAAAATGGGAACACAAGGAAAGAGAATACGAACCATTCCATATTTTAACTACGGAAAACTCTGAGGAGCTGCACTTGTTAGTTGGTGAAATGAATGAGCAGAAATATGAAGAATCCAAACCCAGAGGACCCCATTCCGGTAATCAACACTAAAAATTCAACCACCGACATTTGAACTTGATTAATATACTCTGCTTTAACACACTACAAGGGTGGTCATAACTTATTTATTTTCCTTCACTTTCTTGTGAAATACATTAAACTTTTTTTTCGCCAAGTTTTTAAATCAATAAGCAGAATATTTTTCAATTATTTACTGTGCATGAAAAATGCAAGCTAGAAATAAAACCCAGTTTGGAAAATTAAAGCCCATTTTTAAAATATTTTCAGATAGGATTATACTTGCCATTATGAGATTTAAATAGAAGTGTTCTGCCTGTCACATAAGAATACTGTCATATGCAGGTAATAAGCCATTCTGAAGATATTATAAAGTAAGCTATTATGCAATAAATGAATCATCCCCAATCAGGGTAGAAGGACAGGAACAAGAAATAGAGCTGAGGTAATAAAAATAATCTATTTTTTAAAATCATAGATCCTGCTCTTAGACTATATCCCAGAACACACTCCAGATGCAATAAAGAGCTAAATTCTATAAAGTAAGTAACAAATATATAAAGACTCCACTAAATAAATGAGCAATGGACAGGAAAGAATAATCCCTACCCAATAGAAATCGGGCATTTTAACAAACACATGGAAAGAAAGAGAAAATGTTTACCCTCATGAAAAACCAAATGCATAAATAAATAGTGTAACAATATGTGTTTATTAATTCCAACACATTAGCAATGCCTTAAATTTAATATACACATAGGAATGCCCATTGGTGAAGATGAAAGAGAATATTTATACCAACATAAATGTAAATGTAAATTACTTTAAAAACTCTAGTGAAAAGACATCTGTCAACATCTATTTTTTAAAAACATGAAAAATATTCATTTCCTTTAACTCATTAATTCCATTTTGGGGAGCCTCACAGGCATGCTCTCTCCAGTATGTGAGGCAAACATCATGTCTTTTTTTACATCCAGCCCAATCTCCCTTCCCTCTCTGATGCTTACTGTGTTAGCCCTGGAAAGGTTTCTGACCTTGTTCTGACCTTGCGGAGGGGAGGTCTCTGATTATTTAGAAGACAAGACTTGTGTGTTTCTAGAGGGTATGGGGGCTGGGAGTTGAGGGGGAGACAGGGCTTAACAAAACACATTTCAGTCAGGGGTAAATGATGCGCTCTCTGACATAGTGAGTGGCCCTTTGGTCTTGTGGGCAATATAATCCTGAATTGCAGAAAAGCCAGGTCAGCGTTTACATGGCAAAGAGGCAAAAACGAGATGATGCGAAAGGCAAAGGGTCTGTGTTGATGCTGTAGGTGAAGGAGAAAGGCCAAGAAGATGAAATCAGGGATGGAAAAGATGAAATCAGAGATGGAAAAGATCCAGGTCAAAAATGTTGCTTCCAACTGGGTGGATGAGATAACATGTTCGGGCCAACCTCAGAAAGACAGGTTAGAATTTAACCAGAGTGATTAGTTAGCGGGAAGGAGACTAGTCCCAGGGTATTCTGTTCATCTTCCTGGACATCGCATACACACACTTGAGATACTGATACTCACTAGTAAGTAGTATACTTTAATTATCGGTCCAAGAAAGACTACTGCTGTTATTGGGTTGTTATTATTTTTACCTTTCATGTCCTAATACCAAGTCCATGCTACTCTGCAACCCTTAGATATTCCGTCTTTCATGTCTACTTTGTATGCATATTTCCTTGAAAAGTGTGAATCTGCTACAATCTAACTTCAAAACTAAGCTGAAGATATTATGAAATATTATTTTATGCTAATAATACACAAATGCATTTGTATCTACTATTGTTCTCTATAGATTTGTATTACTTTATAAACAAATAGCACGTAATATACTGTATTTTCCGGTGTATAAGACAACTGGGCGTATAAGACGACCCTCAACTTTTCAAGTTAAAATACAGAGTTTGGGATATACTCACCCTATAAGATGACACCCAGCATATAACATTATCCCCAACTTTGAGAAGATTTTCCTGGGTTAAAAAGTCGTCATATATGTCAGAAAATGTGGTATAAAATAGCATGGCTTTTTAATACATTTAAGTGGTATGATGCTATAATTTTTATGCTGGTGTATTTGTTTGTTTATTTGTTTGTTTGTTTTACCCCCTTTTAAATTTACTTTGTTCTTGGGAGCTCTTTCTATTGGTTTCTGTAAGTAAGTCCCTGGGGCCTGATACATTGTATTCTGGAATCATTTATGAAATGAACCTATGCATTTATTTTTGCTTCGTATTACATAGGCAATCACAACTCAGGGGCATCTCAATAAAGGGAAGCTCCAATTTATTAATATGTAAATAAAAATTAGCTTAAAAATAATCATTTCTTCAAAGCAGATTTAAAACAAGCATAAATCAATAAGAACAGTGGTTTATATGTTTACTAAATATTTAATAAAGTATAAAAAAGAAACTTTCTAATAACCAAGGCAATTCTATCACATTATATATATATATATATATATGCATATATATATATATATATATATATATATATATATATATATGTATTATTTAAGAGTAAATTTGGGTAATACCATTAAAAGTATATGATACCCAGATTATGCTGCTATTTAGGGAACCTTATCTGTTGATATAACTTCCTCCTGCCTCCCAGCTGCCTCCTTCCCTCACTCCTGCCTCTGGTCACCCGCCATGTTCCACAGTGCCCCCTGATGATCAGCCTATGTCATAGCGAGTGATCAACCTCTCCCAGTCAAACTCCAGAGGGGACACTTTGCATATAGCCTTTTATATATAGATAGATACTTTCTCTGTGATGGCTATTATTGCTCAGAAGCTAAGAAGTCATTGACCTTGAAATACACCCTTTTCAAATAAGTTTGTGTGTGTTTCATACTTAACTAATTCTGGATTCCCTTCATTGGACAGATAACAAAATTTCGCAGATCTCTAGGTGCTGGTGCTAGGTGCTGAGTTTATACAGCTATACCTAAAGTAGTAAGAACAGATATTTAAAACAATGGCTTTGGTTACAAATACGTTCTTAGTTATTTTAATTGAACAGCCAGCTGATAAAGAGACATATGAGATATTCTGGGGGCTCATTATGTGAGCTTAATTTCATCATGGTTAGAGGTGGAAGGGACATAAAGGTGTCCCTAGTCACTGAACCAGATAACTGGAAGGAGAGGCAGACGTGGCAAATAAAGAGAAGAAGAAAGAGTGATCCAGGTACCCAGAAGCATCATGTCTGAAGGCTGAGGGTCAAAGGAAATTAAATTGTTGTCATGGGGAATCACAGATGCTATGCTGCCTGTTGCAAAAAAGAAATCTGCTTTTTAAGTCATTTTTACTAAAAATTACTCCATCACGGGCAAAATTTAATTGAGTTGATCACGCCTCAAGGATTCAAGTTCCAACATCCAAAACTTTATGTTCAGATCAAACTCATTATTTTTCAACTCCAAAATAGCCTTTCTTATTATTCCTGCTTAAACTCATTTTATAATTTCCCTAACAGAGCCCGATTCTTCTATCTTAGTACAAGTCCAGATCAACCACCTAGGATTATCCAATGGAGTTATCTGCATGAAGTAATTACTTTCTTCTTTTGCAACCATTTCATATTCTAAGATAAGTCTGTAGACTTTAATGCACGTACTTAATGTTCAGTTTGCAAATTTTCTTGGAAATTAAAAGTGAGGAGTCAGCAAATTATTCACTGACTAAAAAAAAAAAAAAGAAAGAAACTTTAAAAAGCCATTTTTCCCGTGCATCTTTAAAGACCTACAAAAACTTGATTAATTCCTTAAGATGTCAAAAATGGTAGTTAAGTATATGGCATTTGTTGAAGGTTAGGAACCTCTTCCTGGGGTATTTAAAGAATAGTTGTATGATAATGTACAATTGTGGTGAGGATATGATACATTGAATTATTTACTCCTAAGCTGAAAACTAGCCAAGTGTTCTGCCTGCTAAATCAAACTG
The DNA here is from genome assembly GCA_004026805.1 of Lasiurus borealis. Lineage (NCBI taxonomy): Eukaryota > Metazoa > Chordata > Mammalia > Chiroptera > Vespertilionidae > Lasiurus > Lasiurus borealis. The sequence goes on along the minus strand of PVJN01005026.1, from coordinate 29,976 downwards.
GAGGTAACTTGGAAAATGATATTGGGTGTAAGGCATTTTCTTAAAAATCTTTCTGATAATACAAATGAAAGGTTGAAACCTAATGGCCTCGAACAGTGCTTGGCAAACTCATTAGTCAACAGAGCCAAATATCAATAGTACAACGATTGAAATTTCTTTTGAGACCAAATTTTTTAAACTTAAACTTCTAATGCCACTTCTTCAATATAGACTCTCCAAGGATGTGGTTTTTGTGGAAGAGCCACACTCAAGTGGGCCAAAGAGCTGCATGTGGCTCATGAGCTGCAGTTTGCTGACCACTGGCTTAGAATATATTTATTTTTTCCATCAGGAATTTTTAAAAAATATATATTTTATTGATTTTTTTTTACATAGAGGAAGGGAGAGGGACAGGGAGGTAGAAACATCGATGAGAGAGAAACATCTATCAGCTGCTTCCTGCACACCCCCCACTGGGGATGTGCCCATAAGCAAGGTGCATGCCCTTGACCAAAATTGAACCTCAGAGCACAGTCTGAAGGCCAATGCTGTATCCATTGAGCCAAACCGGTCTTGGCTCCATCAGGAATTTTTAAGTGTTTACTACATTGACATTTGAAATCGAATATGCAAGTGTGATGTGTTTCTCACAACAAATATCTTCCTAGAAAGACACCTGGAAATATTGAAAAGGAACCCACATTTTAAGTGTGCTGGGAAACTCCTTATTAAAGGCAATCTAAGAGACTGATTCTCCTTAGAAAATATAAGGATAGTTCTGATATGCAAATGACTCCTATTTATGGATGTGTTTCATGAGTTAATATTTTTATAATAGGGCTCTGTTGAAGGTGTGGTTTTGGAATTTGCACAGACTTCAAGAAAAATCAAGTTTTTTTTTTTTTTGCTAAAGAATAGGGAGAAAAGAGAGGAGGAAGAGAAAAGAGATAGGAGGAGGAGCACAAAGAAAAATTATAGAGATGATTTATAATGTTTTCTTTTTGTGAAGCTTTAAAGCAGCCACTGTACCGTCCTCAGACTGAGAGCACCTCTGACTAGAATCATTTGGCATCTTTGTGTAGGGGTGTGGTTGTTATTAAAAGGTCAATATTTTCAATGTCCCAGGGCATCTGCACCATGCCAAGAGGTGGCTTACACAGGGTGGAAAAAGAAATGCTTATGAACTTTGTCTGAACTAACTTCAAGTTATCTAAAATCTGAATCAAGAACAACAGTAAAAAAAAATCCATGATGGAAAACACCATTCTAAGACTTTAGAATCTGCCTAGATGGATGGGCACAATATTCTGATCTTTCCTTTTGTCATTTTGTTTTGTTTGATTGACCATTTTCTGGACAGAGGCCAATTCCTTCATGATAGCATTGGAATGATCACCTATAATCATCACTCTTTGATACTCTCCAGTCTTCATTCAATCCTGTGATTGTAAGTAATCACCTTGTTCTCCCAAGTAGATTAGAATGCTTGATGTAAGATTCCAATTTACCTCCAACTTTCAGACCTCAAATTGTGCATAAAGAACTTTCTCATATTTTAAACAAGGTAATAGTTCATTGAATGCTCATAAACCCTAAAGCTAAATGGCAAAGCATGATTTCAAATACGTGTTCCAAAATCCTTGATATTCCCATGATGACAACATGATAAACAGTTAATATTTGAAGGAATAAATGTATGAGTAAAAAAATAAAACGAAACATTAACTGCTCAGGAATTATCAAAAGAAGGAATAAAAGAAAAACAGAATTATAAAACATCCATGTTATCATTTTAGGGGGGAAAGGAGATGATATTAGTTTATCTGGAAGAATAGTGGCCACCTTTCCCAACCCATAAGCCCTTGCAGTCCAAGTGGTCAACAAGAAAGAGGCAGGTTGAACCAGCTTGTTATTCACATATTTCAATCTTCTCTCTCATTCTTATATCCTTCCCTAACCAACAAGCCATCCAAATATCTATCTCTTGGTATATATTCTCCTAATTTACCTCCCTTTTAACCTCCCTCATTTAAAAGAGACCATATTTCCATTTTTATTTGTGCTCATGTCCTATATTGGGTCTCAGTAGATTGTTTCTCATTCAGATGAGTCTCAATAAATATATCTCTAATAAATGAATAGGGAAGTAGACAAGTTATTATTTAGTCTCTCCATGCTGTCTGGTTCCCTGGAGTGCTGGGCACTCATACTGCAAGCTTCACAGGGCAGAAGGCATGTGCATTACACATCCTTTTGCATGTCCCTCTCTGCACCTCGCCCAGCATTGGGTACAATTATTCTACAGACAAGGTAAGTGCGTGTTGGCTAGGTAGGTAGATTCTGTAGTCCCAGACCAGAAGTAACTTTATCTTGAGACTCCTTGGAGCCATTTAAATATTTTTTAAAAAGTAACCATTTAAAACAAAATTGGATTTTAGCCCTGGCCGGTTTGGCTCGGTGGACAGAGCATCAGCCTGCGGACTAAAGGGTTCCAGGTTCGATTCCGGCCAGGGGCACATGCCCGGGTTGCGGGCTTGTCCCCCCCACCCCCAGTGGGGGACGTGCAGGAGGCAGCCAATCAATGATTCTCTTTTATCATGGATGTTTCTATCTCTCATCCTTTCTTTCTAAATCAATAAAAAATATATATGTTTAAAAAAAAAAGAATTTCCCTAACCTTGAGAAAAACAAATTGGATTTTAGAAGACCAATGATGTCCCAGAAGGGAGTGGTTGTGAATGGAGAAGCCCGGGAGATGCAGAGACCAGTGAGGAGATAATAAATATTTTCTTGAGAAATATGGCTGTGGCTTGAGAAAGTATAAGACAGAAGGCACAGGAGAGGGGAAACAGGCAGACCAATAGGCCAAGATCAATATGCGTTCCTGGCTTATGGCTTCTGCTAGATGATGGTGGTGCCAGTCACGGGGGGAACTTGGATTTTGGTGGTGGTGGTGGTAGTTAGGAAGCTAAGAGAGAAGGCTATATTTATTCTTTTATTTCAAATATTTTTAAACCTGTTGCTAAAATGTGAATGTATCCTTTCGGCCTCTGAGCTTCTAGAACCCCCAACCCTAACTCATGGCAAATCATTTAGGAGGTAGTATTTGGTCAGTAGCATTCCTCCATTAGAACTGGTTATAGATCACTTATCTTGAAATACAATTAATGTATAGCTTATGAAGTCCTTAATAGAGATTCTATGATTAGAAGCAAGCTTTTAAAAACTGTTTAATTGAAAGCAAGATAGTCATCTTAGCTTGAATTCACAACAACTCCGCCAGGAAGACAGCATGGGTTCTATTGTTTCCGGTTACAGCAGAGGCCCGGCAGCTGACAGGTTGGTGGCTTGGCCGGGGTGACCCACAAGCTGTCCTTGCTCAGAGCTCCGTCTTTCTCCTCCTAGTCTAGGGCTTATTCCTCTTGCCCACTTCCTGCCAAGGGCATGCCCCAATGTCAAGTTCAGCAAAGATGCACATCCCGTTGCCCATTAGAACCCGGCGCTCTTCCTCTCATCGTCATTATTTTGACTCGGAAAGTTCACGGCTCTGACCCGTCTTCTGACAAGTGGAATTGTCCTCATATTTTCAAGCACAGTACATAAAAAATACATATAAGAAATGCCACCTATGGCTTTCTGAGAGTGTTTTCCCCTCAAATGCACTTCTGGGTCTGGTTCACTGCCGAACCGCCCGCCCCGGGAACGCATTCTAATAAAAGCACAGACATTAGAGAGGTGAGAGCACCAGAAACAAAATTTGCATCTGCTCCAAGACTTCCAATGTAATGGATTTCTCACTAATTAGCATGATTTCCCAGACTGAGTTATGCCACATGTAGGAGTAGCTGGATATAAAAATAAATTTGATTATAATGTGCATAAATTGCTCATTTCTTACAGAATGATGGCTTTTTTTTCTTAAGCGAATGCCCAACTTCCCCAAATTGTCAATGAAAATGCGTTTCCAAATCACTGCTCTTTTGGGGGCTGTGCCGCTTTCCGCGAGTTTGGCTACTCGTGGCAGCTGCTTTATTGGAACATGACACACACAGCACATCAGGCAATGAGTGTGACCTACATTCCGGCTGTTTATGAGTTCTGCAGAAGCGCTGGTTTCGCTCTGCGTTTTGTTCTTCCGCTGACGCCTGGGGTCTTTGAGCAGTGTTCCGGGCAATCTGTCCCCAGGTGCAAAGAAGAGAGGACAGGGCTTAGAGAAGAACAAGCTATAAAAGTGCAAATGCACCGTGGCATATTTTTCTCTGTTCCGCGCCAGGTTCTGTCAGCATGGGATAAAATCAATGACAAATGCACTTGACGGTTCCAAGGATCTGCCATTTGCATGACTCATACACAAACACTTTGCAGAACAAAACAAGACAGGCTATAACCAAATGCGGGGTATCAATAGTATATTCTGTTACTCAAAGGAAGGGTGATTTCTTCTCCTGAGAGCAAATAGATAGCAATTAAATAGAGGAGGAGAATAGGTAAGATTTGGGTGGTTAAAGTGTAGAGAAGACATTCTGCATCTGTAACCTTGAATGAAGGGGAGAGAATTATGTTTCTTTCATGCACAGATTCATCCATTCATTATTAGGTTCCTGCTACATGTGGACTCTAGTGATTCTGTACGTGTAATATTCATTATGTTTAACATACCATATGCAGTTTGTTAGTGGATGTTGCAAAAAAACAGGGTTCCTTTGTCTATCTGTTTGGGAAGCACTGGATAAATAAAGTTAAACTTGATTAATTCAGAATTTCTCAGGACTGTATATACTGTATTCGGTGCTTTGCATACTTTTTAATGAGGAAAGGTTTTGTTTTAAATATAACTAGATATTCAATGAATTTAAAAGATCACACATAGACTCGATTTAACCAAGGGAAGATATAGAAGAGAGGAGTGAAAAGTTTGATGACTCCCTCACCAATTCCAAACCAGAATAACAAAACATAAATGGTCTCTTATTTTTTTAATACACATTTTATTGATTTTTTACAGAGAAGAAGGGAGAAGGACAGAAAGTTAGAAACATTGATGAGAGAGAAACATTGATCAGCCACCTCCTGCATGCCCCCTACTGGGGATGTGCCTGCGACCAAGATACATGCCCTTGACCGGAATTGAACCCGGGACCCACAGGCCGACGCTCTGTCCACTGAGTTAAACCAGCTTTGGCTGGTTTAATGGTCTCTTATTGACTGCCTGCTCTGTGTTGTAGGCATTTGGCAAGCATTTTGTGGAGCTGTCATACAAAAAATAACATAGTTTACCTATCACTCTTTCTATATGAAAATGTGCCCTCGTTTGTTTGGCTCAGTGGATAGAGCATTGGCTTGTGAATCAAAAGATCCCAGGTTTGATTCTGGTCAAAGTCATGTACCTTGGTTACAGGCTTCTTCCTGGCCTGGGCCCTGATCAGGGCATGAGCAGGAGGTGACCAATCGATGTGTTTCACATTAATGCTTCTCTCTATCTTTCCCTCTCTCCTTAAAAACTCAATGGAAAAATATCCTCAGGTGAGGCTTAACAAAAAATAATTATAAAAATAAATAAAACTAAGGCTCAGAAAGATGAAGGATCTTGAAGAAGATCATACAGGTTGTAATTGGCAGAATTCATGCTGTCTACCTCTACAGGTGGCATTTTGTTAAATTTTGTTTTGTGTCATTCTTTTGTGTATGAATCATTTGGAATGGAAGGTCCAAGAAGGAAGATAAACAGTCAAAAAATTTTAACACAAAGAAGAGATAAGCATCAGTCCATAGAGAAGTTTAATCGATATCCCACCTAATAAAAGAGTAATATGTAAATTGACCATCACAGCAAGACACAAGATGGCCACCCCCTGTGGCCAAAGATGGTTGCCTCCATGTGGACACAACTTGGCCGCCACAAGATGGCTGGTAGGGGAGCATAGTTGTGGGCAGTTAGGGGTGACCAGGCTGGCAATGGAGGGCAGTTGCAGGGGACCAGGCCTGCAGTGGAAGACAGTTGTGGGGACCCAGGCCTGCAGGGGAGGGCATTTAGGAGTGGGGGGAAACAGGCCCACAGAGGAGGGCAGTTGCGGGGAACAAGACCTGCAGAGGAAGACAGTTGGGAGTGATCAGACCATCAGGAAAGGCAGTCGGGGGAGACCAGGCGAGCAGGGGAAGGCAGTTGTTGGGGGACCAGGCCTGCAAGGGAAGACAGTTGGGGGAACCAGGCCTGCAGGGGAAGGCATTTATGGATGACTGGGCCATTAGGAAAGGGCAGTAGATGGTGACCAGGCCTGCAGAAAGGATAGTTAGGGGCATTCAGACTGGCAGGGGAGGGTAGTTAGAGGTGACCAGGCTGGCAGGGAAGGGCATTTAGGGGCAATCATGCTGGTCGGGAAACAGTTAGGTGTTGATCAGGTTGGCAGTGGAGTGGTTAGGAGGTGATCAAGCTGGAAGGCAGAAGCGGTTAGGGGCAATCAGGCAGAGGTAGGCAAGCAGTTGGGAGCCAGCAGTCCTGGATTGTGAGAGGGATATCTGACTGCCTATTTAGGCCTGTTTCCAGTGAGTCAGACATGCCTCCAGGGGTCCCAGAATGGAGAGGGTGCAGGCTGGACACCTCCTCCCCTCTCCCCCCCACCTTTCCCCATGCACAAATTTTGTGCATGGGTCCTCTAGTAATGAAATAAAATGGGGATTGCTTTGTTTTTCTCTAATAAAGAATATATTCAATTACTCTTTCTCAGGAAGTTATGTTAGCACATTATTGAGAAAACCTAAGGATTGGTTACTCAATAATGAGGAAGACTTTATATTCAGGAATAAATGGACCCAGCAAGGTCAAACAATATAGAGAATCCTGTATTTACAGTATTAAAAATTCTACCTAGATTTTGAATTTTAACTCCAAATGTGAAGTTAGTAGAAAATAGATTGGCTCTTATGGGGAGGATTGAGCCATTAGCTCAAATCCATTCTTCTCCAAACTCCAACCATTTATTATTTTGTTGATAGTTGTAAAATGAGATAATATTTTTATCCATCTCTTACATATAAGTTCTCATAAATCCCCATTGACCATTAGAAGGTGAAACTGAGGTGGGAGGGCATGGTGGATATTACACAGGTACCTAGAGAATCACTGCAACCTAGAAGGGTTGAGCTCAGTGATCCATGTCAACAGAATTAAGCAAAGTTAATGAAACGCTCCTTGTTATCATAATGTAAGTACCTATTACTCTCTAAGTTGGCCCAAACAAGCACAAATAAATAGTTGTTCCCTTGGCGGGCCTCAGCCACAAGACTTCAAGGAAAGTTTGCCTTTAGTGTGGGTGGGCAGTCACCACCGCTGTGTAATTAGTGGTGAGCAGCGGGAAGTTGGATTGTGGTTTTTCATGGTCTAAAGGAGCTGATCTGCCCTCATTCAGTTCACCCAATGGGAGTGTTGGATGCAAAAAACGAACTGATTTCCAAATCCCATTTTAATTATTTGTTGTAGGCCCCGGTGGCCAATTCCATCAGAGAGTTAGTTCCATTTGGGCAAGAATGCTTGCTCACAATACCATGGAGACTTCTCTTCAGAGATGGGGAAAAAAATGTGTGCGCCTATAATGAAGCCTCCCCATTATTCACGGAAAACAGAAAGACGCTGTCTGTATTAACTTTCCAGTTACCAAAATATTAGATTTTGCCTATTCACATTACTGTAATCACAACACAGCTATTGCTTTGAATCGCTGCTCCTTCTACCTCCTTCATTTTAGCACTTAATTTCTTGCTTTCTTTTTAACATGTTACACCTCAGTATTTTAATTATGCTCAGCTGAATGTATCTGAATGTTCTCAGCATGCTTCATTATTTATATTAGCAGAAAAGCACATAAAATCAAATTGCATGCTGACATTCCATAATTTGTACTTGCATATCTCTAAAATAGATTTCTATAGATGCAGCAAACTATTCAACAATGGCTCAAGATCTGCTATGATTTTAAAATTTAACTGAATTTTAATGTACTCCCAAAATAAAATTTATGAGTTTTCACTAGAAAAATGTCTTATTTGATTATTCAGGTTCTACAATCATTAACTGCTCCAATTCTGCATTTGATTGAATTGTAAAAAGGTGAATTCCTTTCCTTCTTACCCCGGGGCATTAATCTGTAATCTGCACATTGTGAGTTTTTCATATCTAAAATGGAAATTATGGCAGATCTACTGAAATATCAAGTATAAATAAAATATAAACTTTTTTATTAGAAATGGACATTACTGTTTAATTATGGAGGTATAAGGCCATGCTGACTTCCTCACCACGAATTTTTTTCTGGGTTAAATAGATATTATTGATCAAAAACTTAGTTTAAACCCTCTCCATTTTAATTTGGAATTAAGAGTCAGAAGTCCCAGAAAGAATTATGAGATCCTAGGTTTTGATTTTTATGTCTTTCCTGTGGACTCAGCTGTGATCTTGGGTCTGGCAAAACCATCTCTCCATCATCATCTGTCCCATGATTCCCCAAATAGATGGTTTGGTTTGGTCTTTAGGCTGATTCTGAGCACACGAAAGAGAGAGAGACAGTGGAAAGAGCTACCAAAAATACATGCTTCCTCTTTGAATGATTAGGGCACAGAGGATATTAGTGTAAATTTTCTCTCTAATTAGAATCTGCTCTAATGTGCTACATCCAATTATGAGAAAAAGAGGAGGGGTAGTCTGTTTAGTTGTGGTTTCAGAGAGAAAATAGTAAGTCCTTAAAGAATGAGTTAGCCAGAAAGAATCAGAATGAGAAAGACAATTTCAGGTAAAGAGACTACCTCATTTCCTGGAGGAAGATGAAAGAACATTGTAAATTTTAAGAAAAACACAAATGCAAATGAGTATTAAAAAGAGGTGCAGGGCCGAAACTGGTTTGCTCAGTGGATAGAGCGTCAGCCTGCAGACTGAAAGGTCCCGGGTTCGATTCCAGTCAAGGGCACGTACCTTGGTTGCGGGCACAACCCCAGTAGGGTGTGTGCAAGAGGCAGCTGATAGATGTTTCTCTCTCATCAATGTTTCTAACTCTCTCCCTTCCTCTCTGTAAAAAAATCAATACAATATATTTAAAAAAATAAAAAATAAAAAGAGGTGCGGGATTGGTTAAAACATATAGCAACTATGCAGTATATGCTAAGCTTATCGCTTTGGAAGAGAGAACCCTTGAACTGGGAAGGGAGATGGCTCCATCTGTTTAATTTGGGAGGCAGTGGGGAGTGTGTGACTATCTGTGTGTGGGAGGACAGAGATGATGAGCATTGTGTGGCAGGAATGTGAATGTGACAGTGAGTGCCAGATCCTGAGGATATTAATGGAGAGAGAGTGAATAATTGCGAGGCGGTGAGAGAAACCCAAGAAAAGGTTGATTCCATTTAAGTGCAATTCGGCAGTGTTGTAAATGCTGAAACTCAGAAGGGCACAAGGACGTACACTCTGTAGCAGAGTAAGCAGTAAGATCAGCTTTGCTGCTTTTGAAGCCATGGACCTATTCTCTATTTATTAAGTGTTGGTGGAGAAGAAAGTAAGGAGACATCAGAAAAGAGGGAGTGGATAAGGACTCATATAGTAGGTGGAAACATGGAATGGAAGAATACCGAGGAAGGTAAAAGGACTTAACCGTAGACCAAAAAAAAAAAAAAAAAATGCATACAACTCTTTGCTAATATCTCTAAACATTTTAAAGATTTGCATTATTTTTTTAAATAGAGGAATAAAATTAAGTCATTTGACAGAGAACATCAGAACTTCAGTGCTTATGAATCTCTATGCTCCCTATTTTTTGATCACAGGGGTAGACACGAACAGAAAGGGTGTGAACCACTTACAAGTGGACCCATAATAACCTCCCACATGCAGAAGAGTAAAAAGTCATTTAAAAACTCAGTATATTTTATTACTCTAACTGATGGAGAACTATAATATCATCTTGAAAAAGACTAAAAGCCATTTAACAAAAGATAAAACTCATCACTGAAGCTTAAAAATGATCTTAGTAAGATAAGAACAGAAAGGCCTAAATGTAATTAAGAATATATTACTGATATCAACGGTGATATCACAATAGAGACACAAACATCGAAGTCCACCGGAAGACAAGAGTGTTTCCTACCCAACTTTTATTGCATAACTTTATAAATTTTCTAGCTGAAAAAAAATAGAAATAACTGATTAAAGACCAATGCAGTACTGATATGTATGATTGGTGACCTATCCGATAGAAGACAAGAAAAATAGAGGCCTTGGTTACTTCACAACAGTAAGCCCTTGGCTGGATTACTGAGGAGCACACCTATGTACACACATACAGATGTTTTCCACTGGGGAGGCATAGAGCATCCTTGCATAAGATTGTTCCCCGAAATGATTTTACCTCTCCCCACCTTAACTTTTTCTATTAACAAAAGTCATTAAAGCCTGCTTAATTTAGCAGTAAGACATAAGTGATGAAAAATGTCACCAGGAAGAAGAGCATGAAACAATATAGAAATCATTTTTAAAAGAAAAGTCTGGGCAGGGTAACTGAAATTGTTGCAGAATATATTAAAATGTTACATTGTATTGTTTTAGCAAGTAAAGTGATGTGATAAAGGGGCATCTCAAATAACAGAAATGGTGAATTTTTTCAATAACTGCTATTGACACAAATAGCTAATGTTTAGAAAATAATAGCACCCGGACCCCATACCATATTCACATGTAAATGTCTAGATGAAATAATATACAAATGCAAAAATGAATGAATCAGTCAATAACAATGCATTTGCCAGGGTAAATGAGTATTTCAATAATATTCAGGATGAAATGAACAACATGAAATAATAAATGATATAATAACACTTCCTGAGAGTTCTTCAAATTAAGGAAAACAGATAGTTGAAATAAAGTGGAAAAATATTATTTTCCATGTAAAAAAAAATCTCACAACATATTTTCAACTGGGGTTATGTTAATGCATTGTTGTATTATTACAAAGATCTATTGCTAGGTGTTAAAAGATATAAACAACCGAGACCGGTTTGGCTCAGTGAATAAAGCGTCGGCCTGCAGACTGAAAGGTCCCAGGTTCGATTCCAGTCGGGGGCATGTACCTTGCTTGCGGACACATCTCCAGTCTGGGGCGTGCAGGAGGCGGCTGATCAATGTTTCTCTCTCATCGATGTTTCTGACTTTCTATCCCTCCCCCTTCCTCTCTGTAAAAAATCAATAATATATATATATAAAGATATAAACAACCCAAAGGAAGAAAAGGTTAAATAATCGAAAAAGGCATTATAAAAAAGACCTATAAACTTGTATAAACTGCACAAGTGCAAACATAGGAAAATGAATGCAAATTAAAACAATGATGCACTACTTTTCTCCACCAAGTTGTCAAAGACCAAGAAAAGATAACTGGCAATGTTGTCAAAGTTTGGAGGGACACAGAAATTCCACACGGCACCACAGGTATATAAATTAGTACAACTTCCTTGAGGGGCCCTATGTGACACATTTTTTAAAAGACTAAGAATGTGCACCCTCAGCAATATATATTTTTCAATAAAAATGTAAGTAATAATTTATAAGTACCACCATAAGGGTTTTTCTAGCAACATCGCTTATATAGAAAAAAAAAAAAAAGAAAGACAATTAAATCTTCATTGCTAACATCAGAGTGGTTGAATAAATGTTGGCATATCACATAAGGAAATAACATGTGACCATTGAAAACAATATTACAGGAAAGTGCGTAAATGCTCATGATATATATTTTAGGCTTAAAGTTATTGCTAATATATATAATAAAATGATGAACTCTCAGTTTGCATGTATACATGAGTGGAAGTATAATTTTATGCATACATGCATAAACACAAATGTGCATATTCACACACACACACACACACACACAAACACACACACACCGCTCAAACACATCAAACAGGAATCATAAGAGAAATCATTCTGTGATTATTTCCAGGAAGCAAATGGACTTATACTTTTTAAAATTTGTTTTGCTTACATCTATTTTATAATTTTTCAAAGGTAGACAAAATAATTTTGCATTGAAAATATGTTGCCATCAGTGGTAAAATGCCTGACCTTTAGGTAATGGAAGTATCTAATTCATTGGTGGTCATGAATCTTTAACTGTTAGGTTAGACCCAAGACCCTATGGCAGTGGTTATCAACCTTTCTAATGCCGCAACCCTTTAATATAGTTCCTCATGTTGTGGTGACCCCCAATCATAAAATTATTTTTGTTGCTACTTCATAACTGTCATTTTGCAACTGTTATGAATCGTATCTGTGTTTTCCAATGGTCTTAGGCGACCCCTGTGAAAGTGTTGTTCGACCCCCAAAGGGGTCGCGACCCACACGTTGAGAATCGCTGCCCTATGGCAAGTCACTTCCTGTCTCCAAGCCTCAGTTTACCCTTTTCCCAAAAGAGAGGATTTAGGATCCCAATAGATGATTCCTGAAGCCCTTTAAGATTCCATGATTATTTTTTGCCCACGTATGTAACTTACTTGCATTATTTTAAACTCACTATCTTCCCCTTATTTAAACTGCATTATATCCTGATTCTTAAATGATGGACAAATTATGCTGTCTCCTTTGCTATCAGAATATAACGTCTGCTTCATTAGGAGGATCAGAACAAACTATGTGAGTCCTTCTTTGGTGCTTCAGTCAGACATGGAAGTAAAGCGACCCAGGAGAGCAAGAGACACATGCCTGTGAGTGGCTAGCTCAGGAACAGGTGTGTTATGGAAAGAAAAACAGAGACGTGCTGAGGCCAGGAGAAATCAGAGCAACATAAGTTGTGTGACCATGTATTTTATCCTCTGAATGGGAACCTTTGAAGATGAAAGTAATTCTTACTAGTAATTCTGCTGAATCGACAGGTAAAATGGTACTACTGTCCTAGAAAAATGAGGGCTTATGGTCATCCTTAGAATTTGGAAAAAAATAATACAGTGGTACCTCAAGATATGAGTTTAATTCGTTCCATAACCTTGAAGCGTGGGAAACTATGAGACGCTCGAGTTGTGGTAAACTGGTGGTCATGTGCAGCAGGCCGATCTGCGTGATGACTCCTATCTCAACTGTTGCTCGTATTTCAAAGCAAAAATTGCTCGCTCGACGCCTCGTATCTCAAAAATCTCGTATGTTAGGGCACTCGTATCTCGAGGTACCACTGTACTGTTCTTCCTTAATTTAAAAAAATAACAAGAAACAAGGGAGACTCCACTTGAGTGACAGAATTTATTAATGAGAGATGTTGGAGAGAGGTTTACTGGCAAGTAAGAATGTGTCCCTTTTAATTACAAACTAGAGATTTCTTAATGTCCCCATGACCTGAATTCCTATTTTATGGTGTATGGAGGCCAGCTTGCCCACCGGAGTGGAATTCACATTCCTGAACAATTTTAAGAACCCAAGACTGCTCTTGTTTACTATATGCCCTACTTCCGTGGTCACTAAATACAACCTTACCATTAACACTGGCCACGGGGTATCCAACACATGACCCTGGTTACCAGGGCTGCTGGTTTGAGGATTTTCCCAGGATATAAGACTTTTGTGCTAAGACCAGGCACACCTGGATGGTCAGTCACCCATCAGCAGATCTGGATGCCTCTCTGGCAAGATACTTAATTTATTGCTTCTCTAACCGTTTCTATTGCTTGATATTTTTGTTCTAATAGTCTCCAATTGGTACATTGAATATCATTATGGGCTGAAACATGTCCATCAAAATTTGAATGTGGAGGTCTCAACCCTTAGCACCTCAGAATGCGACTGCATTTGGAGAGAGGGTCTTTAAAGAGGGAATTAAAGTGAAATGCGGTCATATGGGTGAGGTCTTAATCCAATATAACTGGTGTCCTTGAAAGAAAAAGAAGAGACGCCAGGCATGCACAGAGAAAAGGCCATGTGAGAATATTAGAAGCAGACTGTCAAATACAAGTCAAGAGAAAGGTCTTTGAAGAAAGGACATGTTAGCAGCCACCTCCCAGTCTCCATGACTTTGAGGAAGTACATGTCTGTTGTTAAAGTGCCCCAGTCTGTGAGTCTGTGGTATTTTGATATTGTAACCCTCTCAACCTAATACAAATCCTATCTAATAAAAGAGTAATATGCAAATTTACCATCGCTCCAACACACAAGATGGCTGTCCCCATTTGGTCAAAGATGGATGCCCCCAGGTGGACACAAGATGGCCACCACAAGATGACCAGCAGGGGAGGGCAGCTGGGAGGGACCAGGCCTGCAAGGGAGAGCAGTTGTGGGCAATAAAGCCAGGAGGGGAAAGCAGTTGAGGGAGACCACGCCTGCAAGGCAGGGTAGTTGTGGGTGATCAAGCCTACAGGGGAGGGCAGTTAGGGATGACCAGGCCAGCAGAGGAGGGAAGTTGGGGACGGGGATACTCAGGCCTGAAAGGGAGGGCAGTTAGGGGAGATCAGGCCTGCAGGGGAGGGCAGTTAGGGGTGACCAGGCTGGCAGGGGAGGGCAGTTTGGGGCAATCAGGCTGGCAGGGGAGCAGTTAGGGGCAATCAGGAAGGAAGGCAGGTGAGTAGTTGGGAACCAGAAGCCCTGGATTGTGAGGGGAATGTCCGACAGTTGGACATCCCTCAACGGGTCCCAGATTGGAGAAGGTTCAGGCTGGTCTGAGGGACACCCCCCAGGCACAAATTTGGTGCACCAGTCCTTTAGTATACCATAAAAATAATTTTCTACCTAACCTCATTGACTTCTAAATTCTCTAGGGCAGTGGCCAGCAAACCATAGCTTGCCCATCTGTTGACCACTGTCATATACTACCCTTTACCTCTTTGCACACAATATGCCACAATCGCCTAATCCTGACAGCTTCCAACTACACAATAATATTTAGTGTTGTCCAGTGGTCAGCAAACTCATTAGTCAACAGAGCGGCAAGCTGCGGTTTGTCGATCACTGCTCTACAGGAATGGTTTTCCTGGTTGTTGGAAGTACAACAATCCATCTTGTTTCAATGTTTTTTTTCAGTAATTTGTACACTTGGAATAGCTATCCAGATTTTTCATAGGGCTTTAAACTGCATTGTATTTCTTTTTCATTAAGAAACCCATCATGATTTGCATTTTGTCCATCTGTCCGAGTCCATTCCATCTCTCTGTGGAGTTGACCTGTCTCTTTCTGTTTAGTACATGTAATTGGTTTTGATGTCCATGTCAGATCAAGTGTAATTATCAGGTGGCCAATAGTCCCCAATGGCTGACTTCTTTCAAGTTTACTCATTTAGAATATATTGTTATTTAACAACACATCAGGATGGAAATTATCCTAGTTAGAATTTGTCATTTAAGCATTTATAAATCATACCCATAGTACATTACAGTTTTGTTCACTAATTACTAACTAATTATTATGAAAAAAAGCAAATTAAGGTCTTAAAAATAAGCACTATTATACTCACAAAAGGAGAAAAAATGTCTTTTCTTTTTTCCTGAGTGGGAAGACTTTACATTTAATCCTTTTATTCTTCCTTGAATATTTAAAACCTGCAGTGAAATAGAAACAAAAGTGCTTGTTCTCAGAAAATGAGAGAATCGCTTACTTCACTGGGAATCACTATCAGGCCTCTACCAAGGTCACTAGTGGCCAGCACAGGTGTTAGCATCAGTCCCTGCTTCCATGGGGAGTCCCTGAGCTCTCTTCAATAGGTGGGGTGATCACAGGCATTTCCTCCTGATATTGTTATTTTTTTAAAAAAATTAAAGAACAATTTTTAATTATTAATTAAAAATATTAATTATTTGAAAATCATTATTCATGATTTAAAAAAATAACCCCACATTGTTAAAAATAATTTCCAAGCACTTAGAAGGTAGGTAAACATTGGGTTGACTGGTCTTAGGAAAGGATTGAATCTCCTCTGAGCTGCTTAGACTGAAAAGACCTGAGAGACCTCAACAGCACCTCTTACAGCACTTGGCACAAGGTAGACATTTGACAGGCACTTTCTGAATCTACTTAGCTAACATTTTTAGAACCAGCCCTCTAAGAAAGTAATTTGACAAAGGAAACCAGTTTAGATGTCACATATGTTTCTGAACTATCCAAGTGGATATGAAGGATGAACAATAGAGGCCCAGAAGGAAGGGCCTACTCATTAGGATGAGAGGAGGTCAGGGTAACAGTGTGTCCTGCAGGGAAGGGTGTGCACAGGCAGAAAAAGCAAGCACGCAGGTAATTTCTGAAACCATGAGAATACAAGTAACCAAATGTAGGAGAATTGGAGAATCAGATCCTTTTGGATATTTCTGCTTAAGTTGCCCCAAAGATGGCTCTTAGATCATTAGCCCTGAGTACCTCAACCTGTTCCAAGGAGCCAGTATCTGAGGCCTGCCTTGGAGACAGCTGTGGTGGGGGGTCACTTTTTCCAGGGCAGCTTCCAGGAAGGGTACCTTTTGATGTGGAGGCAAGAAGAATAGAAAATACAAACATGATCCAACTACTAATTGCCTATGATCTCTTCAAGCTGACCTACTTATTTCCCACAGAAGAGAATTTATAAACACATGCCTCTATTCTTCAAAATTGGGTGTTACATTCTCTTACCTTTTAAAGATTATTTCACTCCCTATTACTTTATAATTATCTAATAGGACTTTCTCTACTTTCATTTTTAAATTTGACTTTTCTTTATTTTTTTGCATATTTAGTGATGAGATCATTTTTAGAGTACAGTGATACCTCGAGATACGAGTGCCCTAACATACAAGATTTTTTGGGATATGAGCCATAGAGCAAGTGAGCGATTTTTGCTTTGAAATATGAGCAACAGTTGAGATAGGAGTAATTGCGTGGATCGGCTGGCTGCAGAAGACCCACCTGTTTACCACAACTTGAGCATCTCATAGTTTCCCACACCTCAAGGTTATGGAGCAAATTAAACTCGTATCTTGAGGTACCACTGTATACTAGAGGCCTGGTGTGTGGATTTGTGCACCAGTGGGGTCCCTCAGGCTGCCCTGCACCTCTCACAATCCAGGACTCCTCAGGGGATGTGGGACCGCAGGGATTGGGTCGAAACCGGCAATCCAACATCCCCCAAGGAATGCAGTAGTGTGTGAAGTGGGAGGCGGCCAGGGAGGAGCCTGTGCCCGGGCCAGGTGCACACCCCTCCTGCTCATCCCAGCCCCATTGCGCCTGCTGCGGCCGCCACTCGGTAGCGCTGCTGTGGTTGCGGGAGAGGCTCACGCCACTGTAATGGTGCTCGCCAGCCGTGAGCATGGCGCCTGGCACCTGGAGTTCAGCTGAGCGGTGTTCCCACTGTGGGAGCACACTGACCACCGGGGAGCAGCTCCTGCATTGAGCATCTGCCTCCCGGTGGTCAGTGCACATCACAGCGACCAGTTGACCAGTAGTCTGGTCGTTTGGTTGCTTAGGCTTTTATATATGTAGACTAGAGGCCCAGTGCACGAAATTAATGCACTCGGGGTGAGGGGGTCCCCTTATCCTGGCCGCCCTCTCGCAGTCTGGGATCCCTTGCTCCTTCCTGCCCACCTGCTCACTCCTTAATGCTTGGCTCGCTGCTCCTTAAGGGCAGGCTTTGTACTGATCAGCTTGTCGCTCCTTAGCACGATTGCTAAGGAGAGATTCCAGCCACCACTACTGTGCTCACCAGTCATGAGCCCGGCTTCTGGCTGAGCAGTGCTTCCCCTGTGGGAGCACACTGACGGCCAGGGGGCAGCTCCTGCATTGAGCATCTGCCCAATGTAGTAGTCAGTGTGCATCATTGCAAAAAAATGACCGGTTGTTCTGGTCATTCCGCCATAATGGTCATTTAGGCTTTTATTATATAGATAAGGCATACTACACTAAACGGTGGGATAAATGGTCTGAAATGGAAATGGAAGCCTCCCATATCTCAAATTTGTTATTATCAGAGCTCTAGTTTATGAATGATAATTTATTTATATCAATCCTTGCCTTCATAGTGGTTACTCAACTGAAAGACTTATTTTATGGGCATATGCAATTTCTTTTTTGATGTCTCCTGATGCCTGAAAACTAGCTAATATTGAATCACCTTTATTTCAGGATAAGTATCATTTAGGATTACTTTTGGTTATAAATTGAAAAACAAACGAACAGAAGACAGTAGATTAATGGCTTCAATAAGACAGCAATTATTTTGCTCTTTAGCAAAAGAAGTTCTGAGAGAGCCAGAATCAGCATGGTTGCCAGTATGGACTCAGCCTACCTCCAGGCTTGCAGTAGGATCACGATCCAGGATGAATGCTAGAACTCAGAACCAAATCCCAGCAGGACAGATAAAAAGAGAAAGAAAAGCACGCCACCTCTCTCTACCTTCGTCCCATGAAACATTTCTACTTACATCTTACTCACAAAAATTGGTCTCAGAACCACCCCTACATTCAAGGCAGCTTTGGAAATACAGTTTTCATTAAACACATAGGCAGCCAGGAACAATCAACATTATATCTCATGGACCATCAGGAGAAGCAATTTGAGGAGAAACGAACAGTTTCCGAAACAGGAGAGATAAAGAGATGTCTGTTGTCATGGGGACATCACACTTAATGACTAGCCCCACATCATCCCACAGGAACTCCGTACAAATCAGAGAGGCAGTTAATTATATACATGAATGATATTTCTGAATGAAGAAGAGAATGATGAAATAATGTCTTCCCAATGAGACTCAGATAGATGACACATGTGTGGCTTGACCCTCTCCTGTTTTAAGGACTCCATGACTCTCCCTCACTGGCGAGCGTTAAATGCCATAAAGTCTGGCCGAGCTTTCAGAAGAGCGGGGAATCAATTGTTGTGAGTCTGGTCACAATCCTGCTACTACTTGTTAAGTGACCTTGAGTTATTTACTTTTACCGAAACTGGCTTTTCTCACTTATAAACTAGGCATAAAATACTTTTTTATTGATCTACTCTTTCCTTCAACAGATATTTATTGATTGCTTGGTAGGGACTAGCCCTGCTCTGGATATACCGGGGAGGTAAACAAAACCCAGCGCCTGCTCTCCCGGAGTTTAGTGGAGAACAGTGGTATTTAAACTAATCCCCGACTAAATCTGATTTTGCAAATTATCATCAAAGAAAAATAGCACGTCATGAAACATAATGGAAGTCTTTAACTTCACTTCCCCGGGCTTCTGTAAGGGCATTATGCACGATGTGACTGTTACGGTACCTGATAGCTAATGAGTTCAGTGGATATGAGTTTGTTTATCAAATCTCCTTACGTTGCAGAAGCAAAAACTTATATGACAGAACAGAACACAGCATTATCTCTGTGGCAGCGAACACCGAACACATTGGACTGCGTTCAGTTGCAGTCGGTGTTCTCGGGTGAAGGATTGAGCCTGTTTGGGGGAGAAAGGGAAGTCAAGGAGGATTTGAAGAGCAGGTTATATTTAAAACGGCTCTTTCAGCATGGAGAGGATTGAGGCAAGAAGGGAAAGAGAAATTTTCAAAAAAAAAAATTAAGTACAGCCTGCCTACCCTGATTGGAAGGCAAGTCCTAATGTGTGTGGAGCTTCTCCCACAGAAATGGGAACCTCGTGATAGCGGTCCTTCACTTCCTTCAACCTCAGGGTCTGTGTCTCCTTCTCTCCTTAATATACTTCCCTCTCATCCTAGAAGGACGGAACACCCTCTGATTTCTCCTTCTCTGTCCCTTTTCAGAAGAGAAAATTCTGTGACGTGCATGATATACCGACTTCACAATTCTTCAAGGAAGCAGGCTAATAAGAATTATAAAATCCAGAGGGCCTAACGAAATCACTGTTATTTTGAAGGTGTGTGCTGAACACTTCAAATAATTGGAACTTGAAAATCATTATTTGTTTTATTTAACTTGTTTATTCTCCCTTCAAAGCATTGCAAGTCTCATGTCTCATTTAAAGCAAAACATAAAAAAAAAAAAACAGCTGAAACCGGTTTAGCTCAGTGGATAGAGCGTCGGCCTGCGGACTGAAAGGTCCCAGGTTCGATTCCAGTCAAGGGCATGTACATTGGTTGTGGGCACATCCCCAGTAGGGGGCGTGCAGGAGGCGGCTGATCGATGTCTCTCTCTCATCGATGTTTCTAACTTTCTATCCCTCTCCCTTCCTCTCTGTGAAAAATCAATAAAATATATTAAAAAAAAAACAAAAAAAAAACACATACCACCTGAATAAAAATCAGTTCAATAAAACGGTGAAACTATTTTCTATGATGACTAAAACTAAATCCTTAGCACTAAGTCGTTTTGGATAAGTGGCCACCTACTGTTTTTGGAAAATGATAAGAATTACAAAGTATTAAACAGTCGGCCCATTTTGAAGGGAAACTAAGGGGGTGGTGGGAAGCTCCTATAAAAGTATGGAGTTCCTTAGGCCAGGAATGGGGGCGGAGTTTAAATAAATGGATATGAGAACACGGCATACACTCACAGTATCCCAGTGAAAGGAGCCAAGCCCAAACAAGGAGCACATTCTCAGCTGGATGCCAGGGAAATTATGTAGAAAGCCAAAAGCTGGTCTGTTAATTTTTTTTTTTTAAATTCCAGGTCATATTTAGTCAAGATTATTTATAGAGTTGCTGAAGCTCTACTATTTAAATCTGAGCAAGAATGTGGACAAGAGCCCTGACCCGTTTGGCTCAGTGGATAGAGAGTCAGCCTGCAGACTGAAAAGTCCCAGGTTCGATTCCGGTCAAGGGCATGTACCTTGGTTGTGGGCACATCCCCAGTAGGGGGTGGGCAAGGGGCAGTTGATCGATGTTTCTCTCTCATCCATGTTTCTAGCTCTCTATCCCTGTCCCTTCCTCTCTGTAAGGGAGACTTGCCTCTCTATAAGGCAAGCTGTACTTTTTTTTTTTTTGGAAAATTTCTCATTCCCTTCTTGCTTCAGACTTTTAAAAGGTGCTCATTCACATGAGTGTAATGCGTGCATGATACAGAATATATCAGACGCCGGGCATCTGGGACAGGTATCGATACACCTAAACTTCATTTACTCAGAGCTCACTGTATCTGTACTGGGATATGTTAAGTGCTGCTTCAAATTATTTCCGGAATTTGAACTGGAACTACTTTTAACAACCAATTTACTAAATGATCTGAATGGATTTCAATAACTAAGTATGCAATGGGTATGGAGGATAATATCCATCACTAAAACTATATTCCACAATTTCCGCAAAACCTTCCGTTCCATATACATGAAATGCTCAACATACTGCTGCTCAATGGAAGATTATTTTTCTTCTATATCGCCTGTTTGACATGAACCTTATCATTGAATTTATCCGTGAACCAAACTGACAAAATATTTCTGCAAGTCAAATAATGACATAATCACCATTTGTAGGAAATCTTTCTCTGGTATCAGATACGAATAAGTATTTTTTTTTTAATTTTAAATATTCTAGAGAGAACCAGAAAGAGTAGAGATGCTAGTGCTTTGAATGTTTAGATAATGATGGTATGAGAAGAAATATATAAATAAGCTTTTCTCCTACACTAGAACATAAGCTCCTGAGAATACAAGCCTGTCTTTCTTGTTCATTGCTGCTACATCATTGCCTAAAATTGTATCGGGCATATGATAGATGGGCCACAAATATATTTCTATGAGTA
Source organism: Lasiurus borealis (assembly GCA_004026805.1). Classification (NCBI taxonomy): domain Eukaryota; kingdom Metazoa; phylum Chordata; class Mammalia; order Chiroptera; family Vespertilionidae; genus Lasiurus; species Lasiurus borealis. The sequence continues at coordinate 8,344 of PVJN01005026.1, read as the reverse complement.
AAGTTTTGGTTAATCCTCACCCAAGTATATTTTTCCATTGGTTTTTAGAGAGTAGAAGAGAGAGTGAAAGAGAGAAATATTGATGTGAGAGAAACACATCAATCAGTTGCCTCCTGTAGGAGCCCTCACCAGGGCCCAGACCAGGGAGATGCCTGCAGCTAAGGTACCTGCCCTTGATCAGTATCAAACCCAGAAGCTTTGGTCTGCAGACTGACGCTCTATCCACTCAGCAGAACCAGCTAGGGCCGCATGATGAAATTATAGGAATTGTAAACTAATGGGGGCAGGACTTTGTTTGTCTTTTTCACTGATGCATCCTTAGGACATGGCATTTAGGAAATGCTCAGCTAGTAATGCCAGAATCAAGACTCAAACCAGGCTTTCCCGACTGATTCTAAACTATTAATAACATATAGAGAGAGTGCTCGGCACATTGTAGTGGCTCAAGCGTGAGTGATTCTCTCCCACTTCTCTCACTTCTATTTTGGTATTTGTTATTATACTCCTATAAATCATTTTAAAGTCATATTCAATTCTTAATTCTATTTTGGTCTTCGTTGGATATATTCACATAAATCATTTTTTAAAGTTATATTCGGCAGGCGCGTACTATTTGGGATCTATATTTTTTAGGTAACATTCTTTAAAAATGTTTATGGCGGTGGAGTTCAGGCACTAGATTTTTCCGGAGCCGTTTTGAAGATTTATGTTTGTTTCAATCAGCTTATCATGCCACCTTATGCATTTTATTTCAGGGCCTGGAACCAAGAGTGTTAAAAACTCCTGGCGTTGCATTTGCTTTGCATCTACAACAGAACTTACAGAAACACGCATCCTAGGTGATCACGGTCATTCTAAAGTATCTAGAAAGTTCGGTCAATAGGTGTGGCGCACTTAGCCTGTTTTACCACCAGCACACTGTGCCAGGTAAGGGGGAGGAGATGCTTTTTCTATGCCAACAGCAGCTCCTGTCTTAATGGGGGAAACTAGACCCACAATGCTTTGGCTTCCTGTGGATTCTGTGAGTGTCACGATCCATCCTCTCCTACAGTGGTTCTCCACCTTCCTGATGCCGTGACCCTTTAACACAGCTCCCCATGTTGTGGTGACCCCCAACCATACAATTATTTTCGTTGCTACTTCATAACTGTAATGTTACTGCTATTAATGAATCGTAATGTAAATAAATATCTGATGTGCAGGATGTCTTAGGTGACCCTTCTGAAAGGGTCGTTAGACCCCCAAAGGGGTCGCGACCCACAGGTTGAGAACCCCTGCCCTCCTACTTTTCTCCTGCCTTTACGATTTGCTGAACTACCTCCAGGGCTTCTGGAACTGGATGCCCTAGGTAGCTGCCCTCAGATACACTTGAAATTGTTACTAAAGAAAACATGGTCCTGAGAAGGCATCACAGGGCGCTTGGCTGGTTGTCTCTTAGTGGAAGCATGAAGACTATCAGTTTACCTACCGTATTTTCCAGTGTATAAGAAGACTTTTTAACCCAGGAAAATCTTCTCAAAAGTCCTGAGTAGTCTTTTATTTTTGGTGTAGTGTTCCTTGTATGAATATATCACAACTTCTTATAATGTCTTATTGGGCGGGTATATCCCAAACTCTCTATTTTAACTGGAAAAGTTGGGGATTGTCTTATACGCCAGAAAATACGGTATTTTTAGGTTCGTCCAGCATGACAAGCGTTATTTTCATGGCTTTTGTCATCGCTCTTTCAGAAAAAGCTATTTAATTTTTTTTCTAAAACAAGTTAATGGTAATAATCTTAATGATGATACATTCTACAACTATGCCTGAAAGACAGGCACTTTAGAACTCTCTGTGATCTGTAAATTTATGCATGTATTCTCTTTACTTAGTAATATAGTTAATGAATGACGTTTATACAAGTGGATTTATTTTATCCCTCTTTATCTCTCTCCTTCTATTTCTGAGGGAACCATCTGCGCTCAGTACATTCATGCATTAGGGCAAAATTAATAATGATTTTGATGGAATTAATAGCATGTCATAATTAGGGTTCCTTGTTAATACACTCGTAAAGACCACCCACTAATGATTGGCCATTTTCTTTGAAAATATGAACGAGAAACTACATTTGAAGAACTCACTGAGGATGCACAGGCCGCATCACCATCTCTTCTCTCCTCTTCCAAATCGTTGGGTGGTAGGTGTCTAATTTTGGTCACATTCCAGAAACTTTCTTTGAAAGAGTTGTGTGGTTTTTTTGTGGCACATTTAATTTTTTTTTAATTTGTTGGGGTGATATTGGTTAACAAGATTATATAGGTTTCAGGTATACAAGTCTGGAACACACCATCTGTATATGGTAGTGTGTGTTCATCATCAAAAGTCAAACTCCTTCAGCTACCATGCATCCTCTTTACCCTCTTTTATCTCCCCACCCACATTTCTAATCAGCACACTGTTGTCCTATGTATGAGTTGTTTTTTTGGGGGGGTTGGTTGTTGTTTTCTTAATTGGCATGCTAGTATTCTCCAGGCACCGTTCTTGCATTCAAAGCCATATTTGTTGTTTATACCTAAGATTCCTAGTTTTATATTCATCAGATCTGATAACTGGTTCTGTGTTTTGCTATTATTTGTTCTTTTTGCTTGGGTTTGTTAGCACCTCTAAAAATTATGTTTTAATCTTATTTTCATTCTAGCTCCGTTTCTTATTTTCCTCTTAATGTGAATCCACTTTTTTTTTAACAAAACGATTGTCATCAAATTTTCTCCGCGAGCATTATCATTCAAATATTCTTGAATTTTAACTTGCATAAATGTTTAAAGTATACGTGGTTAATGAATTATGGATGGCCTCTTTTTTAGCTGGGAGCTTCATTTTGTACTGATTGTCCAACTATCTTTGAGGAAAAAAAAATACCTAATAATGAATTTATTTATCCTATGTGGTTATTTTGGCTGTAGCCTGAGCGATAGTCTCAGCAATGGCCTTGAATTATCTGCCACAGGGCTGCTGCTACTTGGTTAGAGGAAGACATGGAAAAATCTGGAAAAGGCTGATAAAAGATTTCTGGAGGATTAACAGTCTATTATGATTGAACTGCACTGGGGTCACCATCACCTGATATAAACAAATGAAAGCAGGAACAAATAACGGAGTTGGTAAGGAACATGTGTGCAATTGACACTTAAAGCCAATTATAATTGGGGAACAAGAAAACAAATGTTTTGTAGCACAGAATAACAATTCAAAAATGCATCAGAGCTAAACTTGACCGAAAGATTATCTACACTATATTCAAAAAGACGGTAGAGGCCCCTGAACTTTAGTTTGCAGAAACAAAAGAGGGGATTGGAACTACACTCCACAAGAAAAGACCAGGCATTTTTCAATCAGGGAATCATTGGAAAGATTAGAAGTATAACAAAAAATGAAAAGAAACAATAGGAAGAATAAGGAAAGGAAAATTTCAAACATTAACTCATGGAGGAAAGAATATGAATGACCTATCTGTGAATAATACAAATTATTATTTAAAAGCACAAAAGATACATAGTCAATTTTAATAATTGCATTATTTAAGTATTCTCTGCCTCATTTTCACAAAGGATTTCAGGCAAAATGTAAAGGTATTATGTATATTTTTCCCCATTAAATGAAATGACTGTACCAGGTACTTAGGCCTTTGGTAACTTACAGTGCTTTTTTTATAGTTGCACTTATATAATTCTCATGTATCTTATTAAGACCTTTTTTATATATTTTACATTATTGCTGCTAATGTAAAAAATATCAATTTCGTTTCACTTCTAGCAGATCATTGCTTTGGAATATGTGTCTTATGAATTTCCTGATATACTTAACTCCTTGTAAAACCCAATGCATTTTAGCTCATTTTTATATCAATTTGATATATTGTGCTATTGAAAACCTTTTTTAATATTTACCCTCATTTTCCATGTTTTATCCTAATAAATTTTTTTCAAGAACTAAATAAAAATTATGAGACTAGAAATAATTTTTAAATAGAAATGCCTAGAATTTTATTCAATATGTTAAAATAAGGATTCATGATTTAATGTACATCAACTTTATCACTTTATATAAGCAATGTGCATTTTCTAGATGAATTTTTGCTGTCAGTAGTGGTTAAATTTTACCAAATGGTTTTGCACTGGGTTGTGTGTTTTTGTTTAGGCTTATTAATTATTATTATATTTGAGATTTCTCTAATTTAGATTTGAAGTATTTTAAAAGTTGAGCACAGTCCCATTAAAATACTATGTATATTTTTTAATTGCTCATTTTTTTAAAAATGCATTTTATTGATTTTTTACAGAGAGGAAGGGAGAGGGATAGAGAGTTAGAAACATTGATGAGAGAGACACATTGATCAGCTGCTTCTTGCACGTACCCTACTGGGGATGTGCCCTTGACCGGAATCAAACCTGGGGCCTTTCAGTCCGCAGACTGATACTCTATTCACTGCACCAAACAGGTTTCGGCTACTTGCTCATTTTTATTTTGTTTTTCAGAAGTGGGTAAACAAAATTTTATTTACATTTGGCAAAGATAATCAATGAGACTGTGAGAAAAAGGAAGGCAAAATCACTTTTAAGCGTATGTTGCAAAAATATAATAAATAAATACTAGAATGCATTATGCAAATTCAAAGTTGATAATATAAATACAAAAAGAGTATGACTGTGAGAGAAATTAGAATCAAAACTGTATAATGTAAGATAACTAACAACTAAAATAGAGATTTATTTTAATGATACAATTAAAACAAAATAGCTTATTGTGAAACTGTGCCACCAACCCAAAAAACTCTCCAGGCTATCAGTTACCATGTTTTGTTTGTTTGCTTGCTTGTTTTGTTTTTAATTTGGCACTCTCTCTCTCTTTTTAAATATATATTTTATTGATTTTCCACAGCGAGGAAGGGAGAGGGATAGAGAGCTAGAAACTTCGATGAGAGAGAGACATTGATCAGCTGCCTCCTGCACACTTCCCACTGGGGATGTGCCCACAACCAGGTACATGCCCTTGACCAGAATCGAACCTGGGACCCTTCAGTCCAAAGGCCGACACTCTATCCACTGAGCCAAACCGGTTTCAGCTCGGTACTCTCTTTATCACTTAAAGGGATGTAGTTCTATGCATAACCTATGAACACAGACAATAAAAGCCTGGGGCAGCGGCAGGCTAGAAGGGATCCATAGGGAAGTAAGGGGGCATTGTAATACTCCCCTCAATAAAGATTAAAAAAAAGAGTAAACAAAAAGACAATTAAGATTTTTTTAAAAAAGAGTAAACAAAAAGTATCTTCTGCAATCTTGCTATTGTGCGTAATATGTGTACTGTCTTTTTCTTTGTGATAGGTGTGTGTGTGTGTGTGTGTGTGTGTGTGTGTGTAAGGGAGAGAGAGAGCAAGCACATGTGTCTGGCATATTCTGGTTGACTGGTGGCTAACAAAACTTCTTACTCCAACTTTTCCATTTCTGAAGTTCTTGCAGAAACTGAGCTCATCATTTGTATGGAAAGCTTTGTTTGTTTTCCTTTAAATGTCCTCAGTCGAACGCTCTCCATCTCCAATTTTATCTTCCCAAGTGAACATCCTCTTGTATTAACTTGATGTCCTCTCAAATGTTCCTCTGAGCAGTTAGATCCACAGTAAATATGCATTTATAAATTTGGAGTAGAGCAGATGTCTAGTTTTCTGGATTTTTTTACAATGTTTTTTTTGCTCTTTGAGGGGGATATATAAGAGTTGAAAACAGTGTTACTAAACATGACTGTAACCGTGAAAGCGTGTTTGGGGTCAGGGGGCAGACAAAAGCCCCCATGAGTCAACAGGCCCATTAAAAACAGATGGAGCTGGAAGGTAGCTGAGTGCCCAGGGGGGCAAGGGAAGGTTCTGGTAAATGAGGATTTAAGCCGCACTAGATTGCAAAGGTAAATGAAGAGTTTGCAAACGTGCAGAACTAGAGAGAGAGAAAAAAAATGCCGACAGATACTCCCTGCTCTGTGCTTTGTCTTCATTAAAAGAGAGGTTTTTCTTTCCAATTTCACTACTGAATATTTTCTTTAAATAAATATTACGGACGAGATAAGAGTGAAAAATCAGGCCAAGTAAATGGGAACATTGGAGAAAAGTGAGACAGTGGTTGGACATGAAGCAAACAACTAACAGTTCTGAAAGACCAGAGAAAGCGTGAGCTGAGCTAAAGTAATTCACTGAAACAGAGGGCAGAATCACCTCTCCTCGTGTTTCACCGGCTGCAGGGTCACTTTCCTGCCGGCAGGGGCGCTGTCCTCTTGTTCACCGTGTTACACACTGCACACAAGCCATGCACACATACATCCTTTCAGCGAATGCATCCCACACGCCTGCTGGGTCTCATGTACTTTTCTAGAGACGAGAGGTGCACATCAGTGAACAAAATAGGATAAAAACATTTGATTGGAAAGCTTTATGTTCTGGATCCAAGAGACAACAGAAAACGCACATCTAAAATATACAGTGTGTATATCCTAAGAAACTAGAAACACCAATCAGAAAGGATTTATGCACCCCTATGTTCATAGCAGCACACTTTACCATAGCTAAGATTTGGAAACAGCCTAGGTGCCCGTCAGCAGATGACTGGATCAGAAAACTATGGTATGTCTAGACAATGGAATTGTATGCTGCCATAAAAAAGAAGGAATTCTTACCATTTGCAGCAATCTGAATGGAACTGGAGAGCCTTATGCTAAGTGAGATAAGCCAGTCAATGAAAGAAAAATACCACATAATCTCACTCATTTATGAATAAAGAACATTATAAACCAATGAACAAAAAGATAGAGAGGCAGTAGAGCATCAAACAGACTGTCAAATTACAGCAGGGAGGTTAGGGAGAAGTGGGGTAGATAAGAGATCAACCGAAGGACTTGTATGCATGCATATAGGCATAACCAATGGATGCAAGACACTGGGGGTTACGGTATGCATGGGAGTGGGGGGGGCAATGGAAAGATATGTATACATGTAATACATTAATAAATATTTTTAATAAATAAAAAAATAAATAAAATATACAGTGTGTTAAAAGGTGACCACAGCTATGAAAAAGATTACATCATGTTAGGGGAGAAGGAGAATACCAAGAATGAGGGGTACAGGAAGAAGGGAGCAGCCAAGGGGATCGCATTGGGAAGGTAATATTTGAGAGAAGACACGGAGTATCCAGGGCCTAATGTGTGCAACTATCTGAGGAAAGTTTAACCAACTGTCTTTTTTAGGATGTGAATTTTCCAAGTTAAATTCATCAATTGTTAAAATAATTGTTATATATAAAAATAAACAAACAAAAACAAACAAACAAACAAAACAGAATGTGAACTGGTTTGACAGAAAACACTTCTTAAAAACCAGAAAGACATATGAAAACCTGTCTTAAACCTACGTTCTTTTTCTTGTGCCAATTTTCTTATTTGTGAATGGGCTTCTAACTAACATCTAATATTTAGGCGTGTGCTGCATGACAGTCCTCTCCTCAGAAGGCTTGCCAAACAGGCATGTTAAATTAAAGTGAGAGTTCCATGCCCACCACAAGTACTAAAAAGGTGGAGATAATGATCACCAATCAAATGCTATTCTGTTCCTGGCAAGTAGAAAAAAATGTTCACAGCTTCAGAGTTCCTCACGTGACCATTAATTACCCTAACTTAAGATTCATTATCTTGTCATGTTTTTAAAATATACTATGCAGGCATTGATAATTCATTATTTAAATTTATTTTTATCCTAATGCTGTTCCAATTTAGATACAGCTTTATCCACCACGAGGAGACACGCTCATTAACTCATTTGTTCAATCAGCTTTCACTCATTATAACATTATTAGTTGAACCTCAACTGGTCCCTTAGTGGTACCTAGTAACCATCCCATATCTGCAATCTATCCAATCTTCCCTTCTTTGGGGAATTATTGTCTGCATCCTTCTAACATGGAAGATTAGGTCTCCAAGTTTGACCGGCCCAATGAGCAGAGACTTTTATGGGCTAGGCATGAACATCCAGAGCACCGCTTCTGCCAAATTCTATTAGTCATCCAGTCGCAAGCTCTCCGAGATTCAAGAGCAAGATAATTAGATTAGAACCCTTTCTTGATAGTAAGAGGATCAGAGGATTTGCAGGCTATGTTTCAAAGTTGCCGGTCTGAACTCCGGCCATAAATTATTTCTATTTCTCTCACATCCAAAATACGCTCACCCCCTGAGAACTATAGAACTCTCGGCACAGCACAACCCCGTTCAAACCTCTGCCCCAAGAGAGACCTAACCGGTGGAAGCCAGTTTGGCTCCGTGGATG
>PVJN01005025.1:11326-85634 GCA_004026805.1 Lasiurus borealis | reverse complement strand
GGAAAGTTTGACTTCCTCCATCACCAGGGGCAACCCAAGCCTCCCTCCTGCTCTTTCTGTGGCCGTGGCCATAGTCATCTTGGTTGCTTTAGTCTGCATACTCACTCTGATTAGCTGGTGGGTGTGGCTGGTGGGTGTAGTGGAGGTATGGTCAATTTGCATATAACTCTTTTATTAGATAGGATAGACAGTTATACAATTAAAGAAAAACAAATATTAGGATGTATATGGGTTGTTCTGGCCATTGGAAAAACAAATTTTAATGTTGTTCATTCTTCTTTTGGAGAAAAGAAGGAGGGATCCTTGCATAATATCTTTATTATCTATACTAATAAAAGGGTTATATGCAAATGGCTGGGACACCCTCACATGTAATGATAGGTCAGCTAGCTGGAGGCAGCATATGCAGCAGGCACAGGTGGGTGGGTACTTGCAGCATCAGGGGATGGGGGTGGGGCCACAGTGGAGGCCTCTGCACATCTGTGCTGGGGGTCTGTAGGCCTCCCCCATAGCCCAGCCCTGGGGGGGTTATAAAAGGTATCATGTAAAATCAGATGCAAATAATTAAAATCCTTGTGTAGAGATGTGATTTGGATGATCCTCTGTTTGGTAAAATGTTGAATGAATGATATTCTTTATTCTCTCACTGTGTGCAAAAGTATTTCTGGGCAGACCCAGTGATTATGGCCAATGGATTGTTTTTAGGGTAATTGTATTTATTAATCATTTTTAGAGAGGTTGCATTCACTGTACTTCTCTCCTGTTAAGCTAAATCTTCATTGAAAATCTTATTCATGCAACTGCCTTGTGTCAATGAAACTTAAAAGAAAGAAGTCAGGATAAAGTCTATAATGAGCAAAGTACTCAGAAAAGAGCAACCAGCATGAAGACTGGTACACTACATAATTCCAAGGAGTGCAATTTATTTGCAGCCTTCCAAATGTCAAAGAAATAACTGTAATCCTAAAATTGAAAATTCTTCAGAAGGAAACTGAAGTAAGAGATTATTAGAAGAAATGTAAATACTTTATAACTCCCAGATGTATTAGGGGAGATACTTACATGTATACCATACTGTACATCATTATGTTAACAATTAAAAATAAAGAGAATTAAAAACTACATTATAAATATAAGTTAAAATAATATCTACAATTTACTATAAAACTATATTCTTGTGCCCTTGCTCATGTCACTAATCAATGTTCTCACATAAGGTAACCAAATCAGCTGTGCTCTGTTGCTCTGCACAACGAAGTGCTAAGGTTAGTGTAGTCGCTCTCTCTATATCTCTCTCTTTCTCAATAATTCATTTAGCATGGGATTCATCAGCAAAATTGCAACTCAGTTCTAACACCCCAGCCACTGTTCTCATCTTTCATTGAGTATTTGAGTACTTCTGGAAAAATCCTCAAAGTAGTTTTTTTTTTTTTTCTTACTAAAAATTCAAATTACTTGAACATTTATCACTATATCTAACTCTTCAAATAATCATGATTTCTACTAGATGGTTTGTTAGAAACGTTCTATCTGATTTTCTATATGTCTACTGATTAATTCCTTCTGTATCTTCTTTTTTTTTTCTTCAAGAAAAATACTTATCCATATATGCCCATAACCCCACTTTATTCACCTTCAAATTTAAGAATTAGACATTAAACATTCAGGTATTTAAGTTCCTTCTACATTCCTTCTCAATTCTATTTATTTTTCTCTCCTCTCAAATTAACCATATGTTTGACCCTGTAAAGCCCACATTAACTCCTATTAAATGAATGGCATCTTCTCTTGCCAATACATGAACTTCATTTCTTTTTTACTCCTCTTCCTTTTGTATTGTGTTTTTTTTTTTCTTCCCTTTGGGACTATTTCCATCAGCAGATAACTTCTATCTTTAAAAAATACACAATTCATATTCTCCTTTACAATAACAAACCTTGAGAGAATTGAGAAATCTCACTATATGTACAGTATTTCAGATTTACAGAAGTACATATAGTACTGCTCTACAGAAATTAATTTTGTCAAGACACTTGCCAAATAAATGTTTGTTGTTCATAGTTTGTATCACTTGACCTACTAGCATTAGATTCTGTTGATCATTCTGTTCTTAAAAGATTTGCTTGGATTCCAGAACACCAGAAATCCCTTGTTTGATGTAGAATCTGCTATATTTTGTATGTAAATAATCAGCTTGCCTGTAAATATTGAAAATGTTTTTTCCCTCCTAAATTTCATATTTTCCCCTTATTATAAAATAAATAAAGTATGAGCACTTTGGTAATAAGGAAGCACCCCACGCTTTGTTTAATAGGTTTTTGTCTACTGATTAATTCCTTCTGTATCTTTTTTTTTCTTCAAGAAAAATACTTATCCATATATGCCCATAGCCTTTTTGTCTTCATTTAATAGGTTTTTGAGGCAAAAGGTAGGCTGAGGCTTCATCTAGGAACCTCTTCAGCTTTGGTGTCCCTGGCATGTGGATGGGGCTGTGCTTTGAATAAAGAGGGGAGGGTGGGCTGGGGGCCTGGTGGGGTGAGGGCTCTAAGCTACAAGATTGGGGAAAGCTCAGGATTAACAGAGGAAATAAAAAATAGGTTTTGATTTTTTTTACATAGCATTTATTGAGTTAAGGGATTTTTATTTTATTCATAGTGTTTGAAAGTTTGAACATATAAAGGAATACTAAACTTCATACATTTTCTGCATCTGTGGAGATGATCATATTATTTATTTATATATATTTTTCTAAAACAACTTGCATAACTTGCATAAGATTGAGGTTATACTAGTATATATTGCTTGAGCATTTCTTCCCCCACAAATTACCTGTGCCTAGGGAAGATCAGATAATGTATTACAGCATTGCTTTTTTTTTTTTTTTTTACTGAATATTGGTTTTTCTTGAGCCAAATCTCTTTTCTCTTCAGAGCAAAATTCCTTGGCATAATTGTCTCACCCTGACACTAAGCAGAGATGAAAAATTTACATTTGCCAGAGTATTTTTGTTTTGTTGTGTTATTGTCTGCCTCATTTAGATGTCCACTGAGATTAGAGTTTTTGCGAGTTCCAGCTTGATGTAGGAATTTCAGTACCGCTACCCTTGCTTGTATTGGCTCAAAAATGTATCTCCTGTCCCCTATGGCAACAATTCTAAGTCTTCAACCTCTATTCGTAGTACAGTAGTGTTAGCTTTACTTATGCTTACACCTCAAGATTTCAGTTCCAGCTTCCATGGATTTTTCTTGACTTCTTTTGCACACTCAGCTATCTATGTAAAATAACATTGCTGCTTTTGCATTTCTGTTTCATACCAGGAATCATTTCTTTCCAAAATATCTCATCTGTCAGATTTCAAATGCAGAATAGCCATTTACTATGACTCTTCTATAAGTAGTTCTTTCAATAATTTCAAGATGTTGCAAAGCAGTGACCTTCTAACATTCTATATATTTTTATTTGAAATTTTGTTTTCAAATTATAAATATAGTAGAGGTCCAGTGCATGAAATTCATGCATGGAGAGAGGATTCCCTCAACTCAGCCTGCACTCTCTCCAATTGGGGACCTCTTGTGGGATGTCTCATTGCATTTTAGGCCTGATGCCAGTGATCTGGCCTAAACCGGCATCCCTCTCACAATCTGGGACTACTGGTCCATAACTGCTCACCTGCCTGCCTGCCTGATTACCCCTAACTGCTTCTGCCTGCCAGCCTGTTCACCCTTAACTGCCCTCTCCTACAGGCCTGTTGTTGCTCCACCTGCCCTCCTCTGTTGGCCAATTAGGTTCTGATTGGTTGGTTCCTATGCCAACATCAAAAGCTCCATCTCCTAGGCAGCTATTGGCTCCCCACAGCAACCAGATTTGGTTTTGATGGTTGGTTCCTATGCCAATCAGCATCTCCAGGCTTATCTCTGGGCCTGATCAAAGAGGCAGGGCTTTAACAGCATCAACCCCTCCCCGCTGCAGAGGCTGGGAGAGAAAGAAAAGCCTGGCTGCTGGTGAAGATCAGAAAGAAAGAGGGAGAGAAAGAGAGAGGTAAGTACACTGATCAATAGCTTCCACTGAGGCTGCAGATCAGAACCTGACTCACTTTCTGGATCTTAGCCACCTGAACAGTCAGTGTTGGATTGCCAGGCTGCAGCTGGGTAACTCAGTGCTGACTTCCGGATGGTCTGTGTTTGGTGGCAGGCTTGACCCCTTCCCAAGTCCCAGGCTAGGCTTGGGAATCTCCCCCTCCCTCACCTCACCTCCCTGATCACAGGCTCCGCCTCTCCAATGGCCAGCTGGGAGTGACCTAGGTGCCCAGGAGGTTCCCAGGACCCAGGTATATATGCAAATTAACCTCCATCTTTGTTGGGATAATTTGCATACTCATTCTGATTAGCTGTGGGCATAGCAGGCGTACAGCCACTTTACATGTTTCTCTAATATTAGGTAAGATTATAAAGAGTATATGAAGCATATATGTACTTTTTAATTTTTTTTTTTTGTTGTTTGATAAGTGAATCTCACTTTCCCTTCTACTTTTGACCTGCCTAACTTCAGTTATGTTTTCCCTTAGATTTGACAACAGAATTGCTTTCTCAGTTTTGGTTTCTTCCTCCCTCCCTCTCTCTCCCTCCCTCCCTATCTCTCCCTCCCTCCCTATCTCTCCCTCTCTCCCTTCCTCCCTGTCTCTCCCTCTCGCCCTGTCTCTTCCTCTCGCCCTGTCTCTCCCTCACACCCTATCCCTTCCTCCCTCTCTCCCTCCTTTCTTTCTCTTTCTTTCTTTTTTTCTTCTTCTTCTTCTTCTTCCCCACTTCTCATCTCCTTCAGAGCCTTCAGCTTAGAACCCTATGGATATAAAAAAAATGAAGTGTTTCTGATATCTATGCTAAGTGGGAAAATGGCATATTTCAGTAAACAGTTATAAAATATTACATTTGATCTTCTTGTGTGTGTGTGTGTGTGTGTGTGTGTGTGCGTGTGTGTGTGTTTACAGTGTGAGCAGGTGATCATGCCAGCTTTGCAACAAAGAACAACACAGGAAGCAGAGTTTAGAGTGATAATCAAATAAATTTTCCAATGAATATGGCACAGGCTCACATTACACATAGCAGTTATTGTACATATGTGGTTCTAACAAATAACAGCAATATTTGTTCCTCACTAGTGAAAATAAGTATTAGCATTTGTCTTTGTTGGTTCTCTAGTATTTAGAAGCAGCTATAAGTTTTAGCAGTTTCCCCTGATAGTTTAATCTTTAGTTTTTGCACTTACATCCACTAATTTTTTACTGAAATATGGAACCTAATGCCTAAGGTTTTATGCTTCTGAGGCTATCGATGTCCATCCTAACTGATAATTCTGTAGTGGAATAGACAGCTCTTTAATTCTTTAGAAAAAGACTCAATAGATGGCTAATTCATTGAACGACCAAATGGAAAATACCAGAGTGAGTGAAAAAATAATTTTTCAGCTAAAAATGACACAGGTTGATTGTATCAAGTAAGGTTGTAAAGAACAAACACTAACTTAAGGCTCAATATCTACTCAGGTTCTGGAATTTGGTGAATATTTTAATCAAAGTCGTTTTAGATGAATAAGTTAAATAAAACCTTTGGGGGTTGCTATTGGCATTCCTCCTTAGTCATCTATATTAACTATAGCTAGAGGTTTCTATGAATCAAACTATTCCTTAAAAGATGTTTGTGTCATCATACCAGTACTTAAACACCATAGTTATATGCTTATTATGCTGATAAGATCCATTTTCCTTCTTGAGGTTAATTGCTTCTTCCTCCATTTTATAATATTAAATTTCTCTCAGCTATATTGGGAAGTATCCAATTTTAACTGTAAACCTTCCTACCAATATTTTTGACCAACAGAAAACAGGTATAAATTGTTTTTCAAACATTTTGGCGTGTTGTTTTTTTTTTTACACCAATTTATTTCTGGTAATAAAGGAAAAAAGTCTCCTGAACACTGTCAGATAACATAGTGAATGAAGGAGAATATTTCTGTTTTTGCAAACATTTAAATATATTTTCCTACATTATGCCAATTTTACTCTGATCTTATAAATCACTTATGTATAATTGCCATAAATTGAGGTTTTTTATTCAATCTAACAAATTATTTTTTAAAAAAGCAACCAAATGCCCCAACAAGTTATTTAATGCACAATCTACTAAAAGTTTATAGATATTTTTTTTAATTGAGCCTGATTAAAACTTATGTTCTTACCTTCTTGATTAAGCATCTATTAAGTCAATTCCTTCACTATTTTTTTAAATAATACAAATTAGTGTATTATTATATTTCTTTCTGAATATACCTTTGATTCTGCTTTTCATTCTTTAGAGATTTTAAATGCAAATTCTTGCTTCCAATGAAAAGAAAATGATACCTTTCTCAAGCAGGGCAGCTCTTTGTCCTCTGAGAAACTCTGATAACAATTACTGAGTTACAGCTTTAAAAAGATTTAGGATTTTAGCTTTCAAATATGTATGATATCTGACAATGTTGAGCACTCAAGTAGAGTTGTAATTCATTAGCTTACAAAAGGACCTGGCGACCTTGGATTGTGCGAGTGTCAGCTTTGTGGTTATAAGGAATAAGAAATAATTTTGATAATGTCAAATACTTTCTCAGTTTCAGTTCCTGATTTGAGGCAAAAATTTTGAGGTTAAAGTTAGTTTTCTCTTGCCCAGTTATCCAGTGTCATTTAGAAAAACCATCCTATTTTGGTAGTGTGATTTTATTCCTTATTTTCTTTAAATTGGTGGAATGGAAGCACCGATTTCATCTCCTTAGTTGTAGCCTTCAGTGGTGACTATATCTCAGGTTCACACAAGTAAAAGTCATTGATTATGAACTATCACTTTCTTATCCTCACCATATAGATAAAAGTTTCATTACATATCACCCATTTTTAAACTCAAACCAATGAGACTATCTCATGTTGTCTTGAGGACCCAATGAGGGTACCACTTCTTTAGTGCCATTTCAGTCAGTTAGATTTCTTAGGTTGAAGAACAGAAATAAGCTCTTACTAAGTTAAAGGTGAAAAGTGGGACAGATATTGTTAAAACGATATTGGTGTAGTTCCAATAAATGAAAGGAAGTTTACATGTGAAAACAATGGTGAGAATTTGGACCAAAACATTTCTGAAGACATCAATTATGAGAGCTAATAAATCATTGTTCTAAAGTATTTCAGTTCCTTTGGCTATTACAATGATGACCCAAAGCAGGTTTTGGTCATTTCTTATTTTTATTAAATATATTTTATTGATTTTTTTATGGAGAGGAAGGGAGTGGGTTAGAGAGTTAGAAACATCGATGAGAGAAAGAAACATTGATCAGCTGCCTCCTGCACATCCTCTACTGAGGATGAACCCACAAACATGGTACATGCCTTTGACTGGAATTGAACCTGGGACCCTTCAGTCCTCAGGCCAACACTCAATCCACTGAACCAAACCAGTCAGAGCATATTTTGGTCATTTCTTAATAGATGAAATTGAATATAAAGGAAGGAGAGAAAAAAATAGCCTCTACAAGAGAAAATAATATAAAGTTTAAATTTTAGCATCTGGAAGCAATGAACAAGAATAGAGCGGTAAGGTAAATGATATATTTTTAGATTTGTTCAGTTTTAATTAATAAAGCATTCTAAAAATGCAAATGGTCTATCAAATAGTTTAGAAAACTGAATATTAGAGTATATCTGGGATGAAGATGTATAAATTATTTTATAGATAAGACATTTGAACACTGAAATGAGTGGGGACTCTGAGAAAGAATAGACAGGCAAAGGACCAAGAAAGGAACCAAGTAGATATTTGTATTTAGTGGCGTAAAAGGAAAAGCAAGATAAATTAAGAAATTAAATTTAGAAATTATAATTATAGGAGAAGAACAAAATTAGAAAATATCAAGAAGAAAATATATTTTAAAAGAGGATATTTTGTCCTTAGAATAATACTCCATAATAAAAAAATAAAGTATTATTTAATTACAAATCAGAAAAATGATGTTTTCTATCATTTGTATTATTAAACATTATTGCTCTGAAAGTGTGGCCAATGGCAAACATGGTCACAGATTTATCTCATCCATACATTCATGTACTTTTGTAATGTAATCTTATAGCTCCCTTTATTAAAAGGTGAAATGTGGAATCTATTTCTCCACCACTTGAATTTTGGCTAGAATATGTGCTTTTCTTTGGCAAGTGAGACTTTAGCTCAAAAGTGTTAGCATAGTGATGCTTGTCCTCTATTACTGCTCTTGAGAACTCTAAAACCCCCCACTATAGTAATAGTCCTGGGCTAACCTGTTAAATGAAAAGAGACTCATGGTCAAGTAATGCTCCATTGCCACAACTAATATGGAGCCAACAGCAGGATATTTGAATGATTTTCATTCCCTATTGATAGACGGTTGTCTTCTAGAATTTTAACTCCCTTATGTTTCTAAAGTGTGATTGATTGTGGTAGACAAAATACTTTGGTAGCAGACATAGCCCTTAGGCAGGGAAGAACAGAGACAAAGAGCACAAGGTGGTATGTTTTCCGCCTTCTGAAAACTCTGTGTAACTGTTGTTGAACTCAGTTGGGGGACATTTACATAGGGCAGGGCATCAAACTCAGCTGGATTAGTTCCATATTTCCTAGAGTATCTGATAAACATTAGGTAGTCATTTCGGTTTCCTATGTCTTTGTAGTTTTGTTCCAACATAATGAGGGAATTTTGATTTGCATTTTCCTTATACATATGAAAATATTTGCCCTCATATTCACGCAATGGGGTATTATTAATGATCACTATAATATAAGCATTGAGAAGGAAAATGGGATATGTACTCAGTAGAAGGTAACAGACAACTGGCAACTTAATATCTCATATTTACAATGTTGTATTGTTAGGGTCCTGAAATAAAATAGAAAAAAAAGATCTTCCTCGAAAGATCATAATTTATTGACTTTATAATGCCAACTAATATCATGGGAATAGACCAGTGGCTCAAGCCTAATATAAAGAAACAGTTTTTGACTGAAGTTAGGATGACTTCATTGAGTAACATTTAGCAATAACATTTAGCAGTACAGCATTTCCTCTCTTTTCTTAACAATACACGGTTCCTAAGAAAATGGCATCAAAGAACAGCAAGATGAATCTGCTAATCTGTTTTTTACTAGTACTTCAGAGAAAAAAAATGTTTTCTGCTGTATTATCAACAAATTTTAACATTTTATAGATTCCTTGCATATTGTACTATATGCTATCAGTCAGCCAATTAACATGAAGATTTTCTACATGGATAAAATTTCTATCATCACATGGGTACCAAAACTCCACTTAGATTAGATCCCATGTCAAAATAAATCAGTCATATAAACCTCAAAAGGTAGAAAGTTTCCATATTAATTATGGAGAATGTGAGCTAAAACTGTTCTAAGGCAAGAGATAACACAGGTTTCACCAGAATGTTCCAGTTGGAGCTAATATTGTGAATCTTCACTCATAATAACTAATGCCAGTCCTTCTCATTGTTGTCCTTTATGAGCTGTCCCAAATATCCCTACCATCTCTCTTTCATCCCTTCAAGTCCAAGTGACCATATAATTTTTTTAATATACCAAATTCACGCTCAGCTTATAGGTGTTTTATTTGCCTGTTATTGTTTTATGTTCTTTATATCCCTAATCAATCATTGTCAACACAAATGCTTCCCCTTACCACCCTAATGTGGCTCTCTACACAGCCTAGACCAAACTATTATATTATCCTATTTTATTTTTTTCATATTCTTTTCTCTATGCAAATCTGCCTTGGTTACACATTAATTTAATGCTTTCACTCTTACAGTATCAATTCCATGTGAGCAGGAAACTTGTCTGTCTCATTCAATATTTCCAATGCCCCAAATTTTTTCTGACTAGGAATAAAGTAAATCCCCAACATCCTATATAAAGTAAGATATAGTAGGAGTTCAAATCCTAGCAATCAGACTTGAGTTTTGGGGTAGCAATGTGGGTAGAATTTCAATTGTGCTATACTAATGATAAAAACTTCAAATCAAAGATAGGAGGTGAAATTTATATCATTGTATTTCACTGAGCTATTGATTAACTCGGAAGTAATAGAGGGAAGGCCAAATATTACAAACATGCCCATTGAGGTCTGAGTGATGGAGAGAAGAGTAGTGGAGAGAAGATGATTAACTATCAGTCACACTGGGAGCAGGTCATTAGCCAGAATAGGCATGGCCACAGCAAAGCTGTAAAATCTGAGATACATAAGCTCCTGAGCAAACGCATTCCCTAGCTCTCTCTTGCTCTTTCTCTGATGCTTGTGCCTGACTCCTGGCTCTCAGGGTTCTCACACTCTGCACTTGCCCACATGGCCCACAGCCAGGTAGACTTCACACAGCGGACTAAAGGGCTGTGGCTAGCCTGATGCTGTGCTGGACACAACTCCACCATGGAACAGAACCTTTGGATGCTGGCTTTGCCTTCAGTTCTCCTGGATCCCCAGCTGCGCATTTTCCAGGACTAGATTAAAGGGAATAGGGCTTTAGAAACTGAGAGCTCTAACTATAGACAAATAAAAATCACTCATTTTCCCATGGGAGTCTTGTAAATGTTTTTTTCTCAAAATATCATAAGAGCCCAACGATGAGCACCATTTAGGGAAAGGAATCCCCCTCTTTCACAAGTGACACCCCACTTTCACCAATACCAAAACTGTCTTCATTCGAGGCCTACCTTCTTAAAAAGCAAGCCAATACCATTTCCTCAAATCTTTTCTATAGGGTCTTCTACATGGCTGATAGCTACTTTTTTGATTACCATCAAGTGGAAGGGGAAGATTCCAGGTAGAAAAGAAGGCATGTGATATGAACAATGATTATGCCTGAAGCAGCTAAATCTGAATGGCATTTAATAAGAGAGAGGCCAACCTGGCCCACTTTGGTCTAAAAAAGAAATAAAAGTTTTGTCTGTGCTAGTATTCTGAAATTTTCCTCTTCCCCTACTTATATGGCCTCTAGAAACATCACCTCCCTGGGGAGTGTTTCTTTCTTGGTGATGTCAGTATCTCATGCCTGTGTGATACATAAATAAATTGTCAGGATGAATTTGAAGTACCACAAATAAAGTGTGAGCAGTATCAGTGTGTGGATGTGTGAAGGGGGAGTGTAGAAAGAGGGTGGGGTACAAGTGACACTGGACCAGCAACTTGGAGGTGATTTTCTCAAACAGAGTTGTGAATCAGTATGTACCTTATACCACCTTGACATTTGTGCCTGTGAAATTATGAGTGTGAGGTGTTCAAAAGAAAACTTGTGGCTGCTTTTATAAGAAAAATAGACCTCTATGCTAAATTTGTCCCGAGATAGAAACTGAAGGAGAAAATATCCACTTAGCTTCTTAAAAACGCAAAAAGAATCAATATGGGTCAGTGCTTTGGATGAGTGGGAGTGGAGGTGTTTTCAAATAGATAATCTTTTAAATATATATATATATATATATATATATATTTCAGAGAGGAAGGGGAAGTGATAGAGAGAGAGAGAGAGAGAGAGAGAGAGAGAGAGAGAGAGAGAGAGAGAGAAACATCAATGATGAGAGAGAATCATTGATCAGCTGCCTCCAGCACTAGGGATTGAGCCCTCAACCTGGTCATGTGACTGACTGGGAATCGACACTCTACCATTGAGCCATGCTAGCCAGGTTGAAATGGGTAGTCTTGATCTTTAGTAACAGTATCCAGAACTTGAAGACCATGTCTGCAATGCATCACTATGCTTACAAAAAAATTCTGACTAGCATACATCGTTGCAAGGTGTATAAATGGATGCAATCATTTGGCGTGCTATTCAGCAAAAGCTATCAAATTTAAACTGCATCATCTCTTGACCAAATATTTATCTGCTTGGAATTTAATCTATGGCATTTAGTAACATAAAAACATGTATGGGCATGACTGTCACAGTATTGTTTATATTCTAAAGGAATTGAAAACACCTTAAATAACAATCAGGATTTTTAAAAGTAATTTGTGGTGCTTTTGTAAAATTTGAATATTATGCAGCAATTAAAAATAGAGAAGTATAGATTGCATGAGGTGATATAAGAAATACTGGAGATTTTTGAGGTAATAAAAGAAAATTGCAATGATTTGAGCATATCATGACACCAAATTTGTTATACAAACATGGACAGAACTTTTAATTTTTAAATAAACTAAAACCATGTAATTTGTAAAGGGAATTAATAATAGGTCAAAATGAACAGATCCCTATTGTAACTTACATTTATAATAGATTTGTCCTTATATAACAGTAAACTAGAAATCTTATTTTACTTTTATTAGTTTATTTTATAACCCTTCACATATCCTATTAGAAAGAAGTTCTGGATTTCCACTTGGAATACTTCTGTTCCTCTCTATTGTTCCCCAATTTTAAGTCCTAAGAATGCCTTGGTCTAGAGGGGTCAAACATTGAAAACATGAATTCATTTGGTTTCATGGTGATCACATTTTAAGGCTGGACAAGCATGATTCAACAGGCAAAGAAACTATACACACATGCTTGTCTGGATATCTGCTATAGCCCAGGAGTCTTTTTGGAAGCCAGTATCTCTTCGTCAACAGTGATGGGCCTAACTTCCCCAAGTTGCAGTTATTATGGTCTAGCGTTTTTCTTTTAAATTTACTACAAATTCTCTAGGCATAAGCTAAAACCCAGAGAGCTGGGCTGACACAGACTCCAGAGTTTGACACCACATGGACCTAGAAAATTAACCTTGTTTCTTTACTAAGGTGATTGGCAGCTTTTCAAATGTATGTGGTTGAGTTGTACCCTACTTCCTTGGAAATTCAGATAGATTCCCCATACATCTATCTACTGTTTATAATTATAAAGTGATTATCTGTTTACACCAATGTGGTGAAAATGCTGCAATTTTTCTTGCCAAATAAAAATAACAAAATTAAATTTGGCATGCATTTCTGGTAATGTATCTTGCTATATGTATAAAGTATATGTACATATGTGCTTGATTTTACAAAGAAAGTTTCAAGGAGGATATACAAGAAGCTGTTTATAGAGGTTCTGCTGGGAGGTGGAAATGAAAAGGTTGGAGTACCTTTTTCCTTTTTTTAGTTCTTGTACTATTTATCTTTTAACATCATTATATAGGTTAGGCCAGTGGTCAGCACACCATGGCTTGTGAGCCACATGCAGCTCTGGAGCCGCGGTGTGCCACTCTGTTGACTAATGAGTTTGCTGACCCCTGGAAAAGACTAAATGTTACCGTGTAGTTCGAAGCTGTGAGGATGAGGCAATTGTGGCATATTGTGTCCAAAGAGGTAAAGGGTAGTATATGATAGTAGTCGGCAAACCGCGGCCCATGAGCCACATGTGGCTCTAGAGCTGTGGTTTGTCCACCACTGGTAGACCATCATAATTTAAAAACACAGGGTTTGGCCCAGTGGATAGAGTGTCAGCCTGCAGACTGAAGGGTCCCAGGTTTGATTTTGGTCAAGGGCATGTACCTTGGTTGCAGGCACATCCTCAGTAGGGGGTGTACAAGAGGCAGCTGATCAATGTTTCTAACTCTCTATTCTTCTCCTTTTCTCTCTGTGAAAAATCAATAAAATATATTTTAAAAAAATAATGCAGGGTTTTATTTGTTTGTGGTCTCATTTTAATTAAAGAGAGGAAAAAACAAAAGAAAGAACCTCACTTACAGAAATTCCTAGGCATTTGCACAAAATTCTTGGCAGAACTGACTTCCGTGTTTCCTGCTTGCAAATCAATTTGCTCAGTCAGACCTCAAAAAAAGTTCCTCCAGATTTTATTTTTATGTCAAATCTAATCATAGTAAATTTTGCATTTACATGGCATTCAGTTATGTAAAATATGTTCAATTTTTAGATAAGTCAATGGATCAAGAGAATTTAACACTTTTCTGAGCATTGGTTCATCATGAAGATGAAGTGGGATGTGAATATAGGTGATGAGATAATTTCACAAATACACTATTGACATTATCTGGGGCCATATATAATCCAGCAGGATTTGCTGAGTCTCAAAACATTTGGAGATCTATCTCTGTGGGAAATCACATTCAGAGTCTGAGACACTATTTTTTAATATGCTAAACAGAATTAAATATTTACCTTTGAGAGTGGACTTGCTATTTGGCAATAGCTAAGTAATTACAGCAATATGTAATTTAATCAATCATAGTAAAACAAACAAAAATAATAATAATGCTTGGGTCAGAAATAGAATACTGGGGACCAGCTACAATTCTAAGAAATAATAATCATTCTCTGTTAACTGTAATGGTTCTTTTCTGATTAGAGAAAGCACATTCTAATCTGGCTGGGAGTTGTATGCCCTGGGGCATGGGCACTAACATCAGAATGCAGGCCATCCTTCTGTCCCGAGAACTGCCTATCATTATGGAAAAACTTACAACCTCTTGGCTAAAACAACCTAGTTCCGGAGGCACCTGCTCTTTACAACTCCAAGCTTTTATTGCCTGTAATGTGGTCCAGGGGTGTCCAGAGACACCCACCCTCTCTGTTCACCCCATTTTGTTATGAGTTAGCTGGTAATCAAAACAAGTATCTGTGGATCAATTTAACGATACAAGCCCACAGGCCTTGTAACCTGTAATGATTTATTTAATTCCTACTTCCCCAGGCCTATAATTCCTACTTCCCCACATAATGTACCCAATATAAGCAGCTGGCTTATGGGGAGAGGCAGAGCAGATTTTTGTGGATGACCTGCTGTTCTTCTGTACTGCCAGCATTATTGGAATAAACACTCATATATGATTCAACTCTGTCTCTGTTTGATTGCATGAAGTAGTGACAGGTAGCCTGGATCCCTTGGTTGTCCTGTTACAATTTGACTCTGAAATGTATGTGTATATGAAGGACATGTTTGCTTTAAAAATTAGCTACAATGATTCTATAATCCATGTGAATATTTTAAGTGTTTCTAGCTTTAGGTTTCAGGTGGTTATACTTTCAGGAGCATTTCAAGCCAATCTGTAATGCTTTAAGAATGACCGGTTGGTATCTCTTTCTTTACGCTAACACTTACTAATGTGGAATTCTGGTGGAGGAGAGCCCTCTGCTTTGATGCATAAATCAGGAAACTGCAAGAAATTTGCATTTCCCAAAACTTTTCAACTTGAAGTCAGAACTTACATATTATTAAATTGATCCACAGATACTTGTTTTGATGAAAGTACCAGCTAACTCATAACAGCATCTGTACTCAGTGATATAACTCAAACAAGCATAATGAATGCCTATCTTTTAATTTTTTTATGGAAAGGCTTCATAATATATAATTAAGATGTTTTTTTACATGTTCTACTGATGAACCATCTGCAGGTATGACATTTAGCATCTGTACTTAAAAGTAGCCACCTGTTACAGTCTGGTAATCCTGACTGGGAATCATTTCACCTAAATGGAATCTGGTAACATTTGGATTCAGGGCTCCTCATGAATCCATCATCTTTATGACATTTATAATTTTATTACAGACTATCTTTCTGGGGCTTTTTATGGTTGCAGCCATTGAAAAGTCAAACTGCATTTGTTGTTAAGCAAGAAAACTCTTGGTGAATGTAAAGCAAGAGAAAATTTGTCCTTTCCTTCCTGTTTCTACTTCAGCAAAGTCAGAGTATACCTACCTCCAGGTATTCAAAGCTCTTTGACTCTTATTTTGTCATCAATTTCAAGACCACCTCTCATATCTTCCCTCACTCAGTTGTAAATCATAAAGGTGATTTGCATCAAATCAGTAAAAAGACTTAAGTTTTATAATGAAGGGAAAAATCACCAATGTTAGAGGATTTTTAGAATAAATTGGGATGATAGTTGTGGGCATAGATGGGGTCCTATTGGAAAATAATGTATGTCATGTGGGGCATAGACAAAACAGGTATTCTGCCTTTATCCATACATAACTTCTCAATAACAAGGCCAAAGGTGAGTGTGGCAGAGTCTAACCTTGCCACACATACTGTGGGAATAAAGTACTGTCTAAATAATAATAATGATACTAAACCTACTAATTATTCATAGTATTAATGTATAATACAGTTTGTTTGCTACCTATAAATAAACTAGAATTACACATGACACATGGTAGCCTCCAAAACATTTTAAGTAAAGTACTGGTTAAAAGATAAAACAAGTTTATTTAACATATAAGTTGCACATTACACTTGAAAAATAAAACAACACCTAAGCTAATATGCTAGAGTTCGTGCTAGCTTTATACAGATTCCTAGAAAAAAAACAGATGTTAGTATAAACCACATTGTACAACAATCTAGATACATTGAGCTTCTCCTGTTCTTATCAATTAGAAAATGGTTTAAGTTCCAAAAGCTCAGATACCAGCAAGAACCAATGTTAGACCTTTTAAAGATAGTAGCCTCAGGGCAACTATTTTAACTCTCTGAACAGTCTACCCCTTGGCCGTACATAGCCCATGTTTCTTTACAGTAGGATATTACTAATAGGCTCCCAGGCAGCAAGGTGAGACCTTGTAATAGCAGCCTGGTTATGCCCTTTGGGATCCTGGATTTTTCAAGTTAAAACAAATCCTGTTAACTAAAAAGAACTACCTTAGAAAGCTAGATGACTTTCTTCTTAGGTTTTAAGCTTTTTACTTGGCCTGAGGTACCAAATCAGACAGCTCAAATCTGGCCTGTCAGCTGAAGCTAACCCAAAGCATTCCAGGGCTAAGACAGTGTCATTATATTTAGGGTGTATACATGAAGTGCAATTCCAAAAGTACCCATGATACCCCTGAATAAAAAAAGTTTACAGCAAGCAGAACATATATTAGCCAGGCAGAGAGGATAATAGAGCTCCCAGTGTAGGGCCCACCATGAGCTTCCTGCCTCCTGTCCCCGGCCCATATGACTAATTCAGTGTCATGCTTAGATACAGAACCACCACCTGAAGGCAGTTCTGTTTGTTCATAACATTACTTCAAGTCTATGAGAAGTTTGGCATAAAATACATTGTCTTTTCTTTTTGGTTAAAGACATCATCTTAGTTGTCTTTAAATATTTTATTTAATTAATTAATTATTTGTTTGTTTGTTTGTTTGTTTATGCTGGTATAACAAAATATTATGAACTCAGTTAAAACAATACAAATTTCTTATCTTAAGGTTCTGGATATCAGAATTCTGACATGGTTCTCATTGTCAGGGCCCTATTTCTAGAGACTCTAGGGGAGATTGCTATTTCCTTGTTTTTCTAGATTCTAGAGGCTCCCCAGATTCTTTTGCTAATAAACCCTTCTTTTATTTTCAAAGACAGCAACCTTGCATTTCCTTAATCTCTCTCCTTAACACTTCTCTCTGATTACTTAAAGCAGGAATAGTCTTCTGCTTTTAACTACTCTAGTAATTAGATTGGGCCTACCTGTTTAATCCAAGATACTATCGGCAAAGTCCCAGTTGCCATATGAAGTACATATTTAGAGGTTCTGGGATAAAGTTGTAGGTATCTTTGGCAGGCCATTATTTTGCCTACCAAAGGCCCTGTTTAAATAATATATTGATAAGGGCTTATTTTCTAAAATTTACAGGGAATTTATGCAACTTAACAAAAGGAAGATAAACTATCCAATAAAAAAAAATGAGCAAAGGACCTAAATAGACACTTTTTGAAAGTGGACATACAGATATCCAAGAGACATGTGAGAATATGCTCAAAGTCAGTAATCATCCCAGAGATACAAATCAAAATGACAATAACTTCTCATTTTGGTTATCTGTCAGAATGGCTATCTTCAACAAATTAACAAGCAACAAATGCTGGCGAGAATATAGAAAAAAAAGGACCCCTTGTGCACTGCTGGTGGGAATGCAGACTGGTGAAGCCACTATAAAAAATAGTATGGAGTTTTCTAAAAAAAAACAACACAAAACAAAACAAAACAAAAAAAATGGAACTCCCATTTGACCCACTAATCCCACTTATAGGAACATATCTCAAGACATCAGAAACACCTACCTGAAGGAATATATGCACCCCTATATTCATAGCGGCATAATTTACAATAGCTAAGATTTGGAAACAGCCTAAATTCAGCCAATTAATGGATTAGAAACCTGTGGTACATCTGCACCATGGAATACTATGCTGCTGTAAAGATGGAAGAACTCTTACCATTTATAACATGGATGGACCTAGAGAACATTATACCAAGGAAAATAAGCCAGTCGGAGAAAAAATATCACATGATTTCACTTATTTGTGGAATATAATGAACAGCATAATCTGGTAAACAAAAATAGAGCTAGAGACATAGAAGCATCCTATAGACCATCAAACCTCAGAGGAAAGGCAGGGAAAGGTTGGGAGGCAGGTTAATAAATCAATCAAAGGACTTACATGCATGCATATGAGCATAACTAATGGACACAGAGAGTAGGGGAATGAGGACATGTGCCAGTGGTAATGACCTATCCTGTAGTATCTTTGAAAGATACTTGAAAGCTCTATTAGACATACATCAAACTACTAGACACAGGGACTATATATATATATATATATATATATATATACACACATATACATATATATATATATATATATATATATATATATATATATTGAAAGAGCCCTCAGATCTTGTAATATGCAACAAGTGGATCATATGTTTAGTTTTACTCATAAAACCAGGTTCTGAGGAATTATAACTCATGGCTTGAGGATAGAAAACATCATCCTGGGTAAATTATGAATATTTCTCTCTTTTCTGCATCCAGCTTGGCTAGAGAGTGATCCAGTTCCTGAGTAGGGGCTGCTGGGAATTGAGAAAATGAAAGAAAGAGGACAGATACAAAGATAGAAGCAAAAAGGCCAGAGCTAGGTAGAACACTGTCCTCTGATGGAGAGACAGGGACAGGGGACCAAGAGCCAATACAGTGTGTTTATTTTATACAACAAAAAAGAGGAAATTTTACTAAAAATTAAGACAAAAGAGATTGTGCACATTCTAGGGTGGGCTGGGTCCTATTCATTCCTGGTGCTTATTTGGATTTAAATAACGAAACCTACCCCCTGGCATCTGGGCTGAAGATCTGGCTGAAGGACAAACTGACAACACTCAGGCCTTTTGGCAAAGTATGTTTCCAACACTGGCTTTGCCAACACCACTGCATTCAGCTGATAATAATTAAAGAAATGCCCATGTGCCTTCCCAGGCTCTCTCTACAGTCAATGACATGGACTCTGTCAGGCAAGCTCTGGGTGAGCACTAAAGAAGAAGAATATGTGTAGGTCAGGAACTCTGTATCCACAGAGGACATAACACTAAAAATAGACTTGTCTTGTATTTTCATGTACCAGGCCTAGACCAGGAGCAGAAACCCTGAACAAGGTATATGAGTCATATGGTTACCTGGAGTGTTAATTTTATGTCTCTATGTGACCAGGGTCACAGGGTGCCTAGATATTTGGTTAAACAATGTCTGGTGTGTCTGAGGGTGTTTCTGGATGAGATTAACATCCCTATTGCCTTCCCCAATGTAGATAGGCTTCATGTAACCTATTAAAGACTAGAATAATTAAAAGATTGAATAAAAGAAATCTTCCTCTCCGTTTATTTTCAACCTGGGACATTGGTCATTTACTGCCTTTGAACTCAGACTTGGATTAGAACTACACCATCAGCTCTTCTGGGCCTTATGCTTACCAGTTGGAGATCTTAGTCTTCTCAGCCTAAATAATTATGTGAGCCCTTTCCTTATTTATCCCAGACTAATAAATTTATTAAAAATAGTTTTTATCTCAAATATTTTGTTCTGAAAACTGGTATGGTGAAATCTGAATTTGGTGTCCCTGTATTGAACTGTGAAATAAATCCTGTATTTTGGCATATCAGCACACTTTCCACAAGGCATTACCACTTCTTGTTAAAACTCTCTCTCCAAATTTTCCACTTCTTTGTGTTTTGTTTTGTTTTTTTAATTATTTACTTTCTTTATTGATTAAGAATTGGGTCTCTGACTGGTTTGCC
This sequence comes from Lasiurus borealis, assembly GCA_004026805.1. Taxonomy (NCBI): domain Eukaryota; kingdom Metazoa; phylum Chordata; class Mammalia; order Chiroptera; family Vespertilionidae; genus Lasiurus; species Lasiurus borealis. The sequence continues at coordinate 65,555 of PVJN01005025.1, read as the reverse complement.
TCAAAGCAAGAAAAGTTCTATTGGGACAGTATTCACAAATTACCTGAAAGATGGGGGAAATGTGTAGCTAGCGATGGCTATTACTTTGATTAAAGCACTTTTGATGTTTCTCTTTAAAAAAAAATAAATCTATCTTCCCCACTAGACCTTAGGTACTTTAGAGTCAGGAATCATTTTTTTGTGCATTTCTAAATAACTTCTTTTAAAATTCATTGGAATGACATTCTTTAATAAAATCATACAGGTTTCAAGTGTACAAATCTATAACATGTCATCTGCATATTGTGTAGTGAGTTCACTACTCAAAGTCAAGTCCCTTTCCAACACCCTCCCCAATCTTTGCTGTCTTTCAGCTCCCCCAGCCCCCTTTCTTTTGGAAATCACCATATTGTGGTCTGCTTTTCTTTCCTTCCTTCCCTCCTTTCCTCCTTTCTTCCTCCCACCCTTCCTTCCTTCCTTTCTTCCTTCCTTCCTTCCTTCCATTTAATCCTTTTTTGATTATAATTTATTGTTGCAACTTTAGTATCTATCACAAGTCAAGAAAACAGTGAACGCTATTGAGAATTTATTCAAAGACTGAATATAACTGAAAGCTAAAAAAAAAAACAACACATTTCTCCTACTTACTTAACATGATGTCAAGCATTCTTCAAAATGTACTTATACTTTCTCTTGTCACCTCATTTTCACCTGGCATTTCATCTTTAGAAGCAGTCAGGGAACACAAATAGAGATTTTTGGCTTTCTGGAAGCAAAATTTGGGTCAAAAAATTCTATAGCTGAGTAAATTAAGCAGAAGTGAATATTTCCTAAAAGCCATTTTTGCAAAATACATTATTTCTACTTGGCAGGACATTTTTCTTCTATTATTATCACTTGTCCATGGGGTCATTTTAGCTGCAATCCGTGCCCACAAACACACAGCAAATAGTAACTTTATAAATGTAGCTTCCAGGGCACACCAATTTCAAATCTTGGATTTATTTATGAAATCTAGAGGAGAGTAAGACACACATTTTTCTGTGCTGCCAACTGATTCAGAGTGTGTCAGAATATCCTATCTAATAAAAGAGTAATATGCAAATTGACTGTCACTCCAACACACAAGATGGTTACCCCCATGTGGTCAAAGATGGCTTCCCCCGTGTGGACACAGATGGATGTCACAAGATGGCCAGCAGGGGAAGGTAGTTGGGAGGGACCAGGCCTGCAAGGGAGGGCAGTTGAGAGTGATCAGGCCAACAGGGGAGGGCAGTTGGGAGGGACCAGGCCTGCAAGGGAGGGCAGTTGGGGCAATTGGGCTGGCAGGTGAGCAATTAGGCATCAACCAGGCTGGCAGGGGAGTGGTTAGGGGGTTGTGAGGCTGGCAGGCAGAAGTGGTAAGGAGCAATCAGGAAGGCAGGCAGGAGAGTAGTTGGGAGCCAGCACTTCTGGATTATGAGAAGGATGTCTGATTTCAGTCAGACATCCTTTGAGGGGTCCCAGATTAGAGAAGGTACAGGCTGGGCTAAAGGACACATACCCCTGTGCATGAATTTTGTGCACTGGGACTCTAGTATATTATAAAATAGGAAGAGAAGAAATAGAGACTGTATCCAAAGAATATGTATTTAATAATTTTAAAAAGTATTTTTGCAAATGTAGCATTACTATCATTCTTGATCCACGGCTATTAGAGATGCAGAAACTAACAGGAGGATCTAGTATAGAGTGAGCAAACTTTCAGTGCTAATACCAGGGAATCCCTGGGTAAACCAGAACTACTTGATCACCTTAGGCTAAGTCATTTTAAGAATGGCTTGTCCAAAATTATATATATAGTGGTACCTTGAGATATGAGTGCCCTAACATACGAGATTTTTGAGATACGAGCCATCGAGCAAGCGATTTTTGCTTTGAAATACGAGCAACATTTGAGATAGGAGTAATTGCGCAGATCTGCCGGCTGCACACGACCCACCAGTTTATTGCGACTCGAGCGTCTCATAGTTTCCCATGCCTCAAGGTTACGGAACAAATTAAACTCATATCTCGAGGTACCACTGTATAAAGATTGTACTAAGGAAAAAATCAGAACTAAAGAATAAATGATAAAAATAACTATCAACCAAGGGGTAAGGTAATAATAAGAGCTGAGGTTCATGACCCAAACAAAAGCAGTCTGGGCTTAAGAAAATTAAAAAAAAAGAAAAAGCAGAGAGAGTACACGGGAATGCTGGGATAATTTTTTTTTCTTAAACAAATCATATATGAATATACTCTCATTGTACAGAAGTGAGTAATTCATAATGTTTAATAGTAAGTGAAATTACTTCTCTTTTTTCTGTATCTAGCTACTGTTTACAATTTGTTGCATATTCTTCCAGACTTTCCTTAAAGTACTACATAAATGTAATGTATGAATGAATGGAAATTTTTTTTCATAGAAACATTCGGTTTATACTGTACATTTTAGCAATAATAGTAACACATAGTTAATGCTCATTATGCCAAGCTTTATGTGAAGTATTTTGTGTCCCATTTGATCTTTACAATAAGCATAAGAATAAGGTGCTATGATTATTGCCATTTTATAGAAAAAGATAAAGCAGTACAGACAAGCTAAGTGTATGAACAAGGCTAATCTGGTAGGAAGAGATGGAGTCAAGGATAAAAGTCCAGGTAGTGTTGCAGGTGGAAATCAGGCACTTCCATGGGATGATGAGAAAAGCATTCTAATCATCCACACATGGGGAGATTGTGGTGTGGCAACATTTACATGCAATGTAAAATCAAAGGAGTTCCCCTCTTGGGTTTCCAATGTCCCACCTTTTGTCCCAGGACAGAAAATGCTAATCTTTCATATATATATATAAAATTGATATTTAACTGAGATGAAGGGAGAGGTATAGAAAGTTTGAAACAGGATTCTGGGAAGATGGTGGTGGCTGGCAGGACAGAGGTGAGGGAGAGGAAGTGAGTGAGTGGATGAAAGGAGAGTGTGTGGGTGTGTGTGGTGTGTGTGTGATTGAGTGAGGGACAGTTGAATCTCACAGGAACAGCGGCCCCTCTTGGACAAGGAGAGACTGCCACCATGGCTGTCAATCCCTGGACTCTGGGACTCAGGCACAGCCCACATCACCTTGAAGTGGAAAATGGCCTTTTTTGGGGAATTTATCAAAACCACCAGCCAGACAGGCCTTGGAACTGCCCTGCAACCCAACAGCCACTCCAGCCAGAGTCCTGCTGCCACAGCTGCAGACCCACGAACCCTTGGACCTCCACCTCCAAAGAAGTGAGTGCAACCTCCACCTCCCTGGCAACATCAGTGCGACTGAGGTGCACAGTGTAGCCGGCTTGTGGAATGGGCTGGTCACCGCATTTGCATGCCCCTGGTTGCCCAGTCTGTGTCGTGCCCTTAGTGCTGGTTTGTGGAGTGCCCTAGTCACTGTCTTTGCAACGTGCCCTGGTCACCCCATTTGCAGTGTGCTCTCCTTGCTGGTTTGTGGAGCACCCTGGTCACTGCATTTGCTGTGTGCCCTCCTGGCTGCATTTGCAGCACGCACTCATCACAGGGTTACAGAATGCCCTAGTTGGCAGCATGTTGACGGCTCTCCCAGGTATGCACATTTACATAGCGCCCTAGTCAGCGAGTTTACAACCAGCATACATCAGTGTGCTTACAGTTCACCCTCAGCAGCGTGTTTCTGGTGGTCCACTCCCTATGCAGTGCCTAGGAGCTACTGGGAGCCCCCATGGGTGTGATTTTGTAACTCTGGGCACCACAGTCACGCTTCTCAAGGGTATAGGCACCCTGAAACACATCACCCCGACGGATGGGTCCTTGATGCCACTGTGTATACCTGCTGGGCACTCGTGATCTCAATTAAGGGTGCAAAACAGCAAAAATAGGGACATTCTCTTCCATGGCTGCCAACTTCTAAGCACCACAGTTATGATGCTCAAGCTCACAAATCTACATCAAGAGAACCCGAATAGCTCAAGTAGGAAACTACAATATATTAACAAGCACAGGAGAACTGAGAGAATACAGTAGTAGCACCATCCCCCCCCCCAAAAAAAAAAAAAAAACAGAGTAGAAAAGCAATTGGATCTATAATTAAAACAATACCAGAAAAAATGGGAAGACAAAAAAGCAATCCCCAAAGGAAAGAAAAAGGAATAACCAGAAAGGGAGTTAGATGAAATTGAACAAAACAGCTTATCAGAGAAAGAATTCAGAGTAATGGTTTTAAGGATGTTTAAATGGATGGAAGACAAATACAACTCAACTACAAATTCACACAACTCAATGAGAATGATAAGGAGCTGAATGAGAATGTCACCAACATGAAACAGAAACAAGAAGAGATGAAGAATAACATAGCTGCAATAAGGAACACAAAGGAAGTTCTAAACAGTAGACTAGAAGAGGCTGAGAACCGTATCAGCAAATTAGAAGACAAGGTAAGAAAAAATACACAAACACAGCAGCAACTGGAAAAAAAAGACTTAAAAAACAAGAAGAGAGGCTAAGGGAGCTTTGGGACAAAACTAAATGAAACAACATTCGCTTAATAGTAACAGAAGGAGAGGAAGAGAAGCAAGGAATAGAAAATCTATTTGAAGAAATAATGACAGAACACTTCTGTTATATTGGCAAAAACAAACAAACAAACAAACAAACAAACAAAAAAAACTATGCAAGTCACAAAATCCCAAACAAACTGAACCCAAAAAGACCAACACCAAGACACATCATAATTAAATTGGCGAACACTAACGACAAAGTAAGAATCTTAAAGGCTGCCAGAGAGAGGGAGAAAGTTACCTACAAGGGGTCTCCTATTAGAATATCAACTGATTTCTTAACAGAAACACACCAGGCCAGAAGGAAATGGAATAAAATATATAAAGTGATCAAAGCAAGGGTCTGAACCCAAGAATACTATACCCAGCAAGGCTATCATTCAAAATTGAAGGTGGAATCAGGAGCTTCACAGATAAAAAAAAAAGGCTAAGAGAACTTATCACTACCAAGCCAATGATGCAAAAAATACTAAAGGGACTGCTGTAAAAAGAAGAAAGAGAAAGGCAAGAAAAAACACAAACACTAAGGGAAAATATGACAACAAACATGAACTTGTCAATAATATTACTAAAAGTAAATGGGTTAAATGCACCAATCAAAAGACACAGGGTATTTAATGGTTAAGAAACCATGACCCATATATTTGCTGTCTAAAAGAGACCAACCTCAGAGCAAAGGATTCACACAGACTGAGAGTGAAGGGATGGAAAAACATTTTTCAGGCAAATAGAAATGAGAAAAATGCTGGGGTGGCAATACTTATATCTGATAAAACAGACCTCAAAATAAAGACAGTAACAAGAGATAAGGAAGCCACTACATAATACTAAAAGGAGCAATTCATCAGGAAGATAGAACTTTGGTAAACATATAAGTACCTAACACAGGAGCCCCTAAATGCATAAAAAAACTCCTGGAAGAGATCAAGGGAGATATCAACAACAACACAATCATAGTAGGGGACTTTAATACACCACTGACATAACTGGACAAGTACTCTAGATGAAAAATCAGGAAAGAAACAGCAATTCTAAATAACTCACTAGATCAGATGGACCTAATTGACATTTTCAGAGCAGATCATCCCAAAGCCGAAGAATATACATTCTTCTAAGTGCACAGAGGACATTTTCAAAAATAGACTACATATTGGGTCACAAGCAAAGTCTCCCCAAATTCAAAAAGATTAAAATCATATCAAGCATTTTCTCAGACCACAATGGCATAAGATTAGAAATAAACTACAATAAAAACATTCCAAAAAATTCAAACATTTGGAAGTTGAATAGCATGTTACTAAACAATGATTGGGTTATAAATGAGATCAAAGAAGAAATTAAATATATTCTGGAGACTAATGACAATAAAAACACAAACAACACAAATGCTATGCGACCCAAAGAAAGCATTGCTGAGAGGGAAGTTTATAGCACTACAGGCCTACCTCAAAAAAAACAGAAAAAAAATGATAATGAATCACCTAACTCAGCAACTTAAAGAATTAGAAAGAGAGCAACAAGAAAAGCCCACTGTGAGCAGAAGGAAGGAAAGAATAAAGAACAGATCAGAAATGAATGACAATGAGACTGAAGGAACAATACAAAAAGTCAACAAAACCAAGATCTGGTTCTTTGAAAGAATGAACAAGATTGATGAACCTCTATCCAGGATCACCAAGAAGCAAAGAGAGAGGACCCAAATAAACAAAATCAGAAATGAGAGAAGCAAAATAAATACAGACCCCACAGAAATTCAAAGGATTGTTAAAAAAAATATTAAGAACAACTCTGTTCTAACAAATAACACAACCTAGAGGAAATGGACACATTCCTAGAAAAATATAACCTTTCAAAACTCACACAGGAAGATTCTAAAAATCTCAATACGCTGATGACTATGGAAGAAATTGAAGCAGTCATCAGAAAGCTTCCAGGAAACAAAGGCCCAGAGCCAGACGGCTTCACAGGGAAAATTTTACTAAACATTCATTGAAGAACTAAAACCCATCCTTCTCAGACTATTCCGGAAAATTCAAGAGGAAGGAACACTTCCAAACTCCTTCTATGAGGCCAGCATCATACCAAAACCAGGTAAAGATAACATAATGAAAGAGAATTACAGACCAATATTCCTCATGAACATAGATGCCAAATTTATCAATGAAATTCTAGCAAATAAAATCCAGCAATACATCAGAAAGATAATACACCATGACTAAGTAGGATTTATCCCAGGGATGGAAGGATGGTACAGTATTTGCAAATCAATAAGCGTGATACATCACATAAACAAATTGAGAGATAAAAATCACATAGTCATATCAATTGATACAGAAAAAGCATTTGACAAAATCCAACACCCTAAAACTCTCAGCAAGGTGGGAATACAAAGATCATACCTCAACATAATAAAAGCCATATATGACAAACCCACAGCCAATATCACACTCAATGGACAAAAACTAAAACCATTTTTCCTAAAAACAGGAAAAAAACAGGGATGCCCACTCTCATCACTCCTATTCAACATAGTGCTGGAAGTACTAGCAATTGCTATTAGAAAAGAAAAAGAAATAAAAGGCATCAAATAGGAAAAGAAGTAAAACTGTCCTTATTTGCAGATGACATGATACTGTACATAGAAAACCCTAAAGTCTCCATCAAAAAGTTATTAGACATGATAAACTAATTCAGCAATGTAGCAGGATACAAAATTAATGCCAAGAAATCTATGGCATTCCTATATACCAATAATGAATTTACAAAAAGAGAAACTAAAAAAGCAATCCCATTTACCATCTCACCAAAAAAAAAATTAAGATATCTAGGAATAAACTTAACTAAGGATGTAAAAGACCTATATGCTGAAAACTACATGACACTGAAAAAAGAGATGAAGGAAGACATAAACAGATGGAAGAGCATACCGTGTTCATGGATTAAGAGAATCAATATAATAAAAATATCCGTTATACCCAAAGCAATCTATAAATTCAATGCATTCCCATGAAAATACCAAAGGCATACTTCACAGGCCTAGAACAAACTTTCTAAAAATTCATCTGGAATAAAAAACGGTTCTTAATAGCAGCAGCAATCCTGAGAAAGAAGAACAAAGTAGGTGGAAACTCAATAGCAGATTTCATGCTGTATTACAATGCTACTGTTCTCAAAAAATGCCTGATACTGGTACAAGAACAGACACATAGTCAATGGAATAGGATAGAGAACCCAGAAATCAACCCAATTAATATTTGACAAAGGAGGCATGAACGTACAATGGAGACAAAATAGACTCTTCAACAAATGATGTTGCAAAAATTGGACAGATATAAGCAAAAAAATGAAACTAAACCATCAACTTACACCATACACAAAAATAAACTCAAAATGAATAAAGGACTTAAACATATGATGGGAAACAATATAAATATTAGTGGAAACCACAGGCAGCAAAATCTCTGACATATGCTGAAGAAATTTCTTCACTGATACAGCTCCTCAGGCAATGGAAACTAAAGAAAAAATAAACAAATGGGACTACTTCAAAATAAAAAACTTTTGCATAGCAAAGAAAACCATCAAAAAAACAAGAGCACTGCATGGGAGAACATATTTGCCAATTATATCAATGATAAGTATTTAATCTCCAACATTTACAGAGAACTCATACAACTTTTCAAAAAGAAGATAAACACCCAATTAAAAAATGGGTAACTGATCTAAATAGGTACTTCTCCAAAGAAGACAGAAGGAAGACCAAGAGACTTATGAAAACCTGATCAAAGTCAGTAATCATCAGAGAGATGCAAATCAAAACAACAATGAGGTACCATCTCACACCTGTCAGAATGCCTATCATCAATAAATCACCAAAGTGTTGGCGAGGATGCAGAAAAAAGGGAACCCTCGTGCACTACTGGTGGGGATGCAAACTGGTATAGCCACTGTGGAGAACAGTATGGAGTCTCCTCAAAAAACTAAAAATGGAACTCCCATTTTATCCAGTAATCTCACTTCTAGGAATATATCCTAAGAAACTAGAAACTCCAATCAGAAAGGATATATGCACCCCTATGTTCAGAGCAGCACAATTCACCATAGTTAAGATTTGGAAACAGTCTAAGTGCCCATCAGCAGACGAATGGATTAAAAACTGTGGTACATCTACACAATGGAATACTACACTGTGGTAAAAAAGAAGGAGCTCCTACCATTTGCAACAACATGGATGGAGATGGAAAGCATTATACTTAGTGAAATAAGTCAGGCAGAGAAAGATTAATACCACATGATCTCACTCATCTGTGGAATATAATGAATGACATAGACTGATGATCAAGATCACATCCAGAGAATGAGAATCATTGATCAAAACATCAAACCTCAGGGAAGGTAGAGGTTGGTGGGAATAAGAGGCAGAGATAGAGGGATTTGCATACATGCATATGAGCATAATCTTTGGACACAGACATTGGGGGGGGGGGTTGGAGTATGAGAGGGAGCCATTGGTGAAGGGTCGCAATGGGAGAATAAGACACAAGTAAAAAAAAATTAAATTTAAAAAAATTATTACAATAAAAAATTAAATCTAATCCATACAGTGGTCACCATAACCTTAAGAGAAATTGTTTCATTGACAATAATTTTTAAAAAAAAACTTTGTAGCCTGTAAGTCATTTTGAAAGGAAATAAAGACAAGTTTCCTTCAAATGTTGTAAGGATTGTAATTGAAACTCAATATATTTGGCCTCTTGAGGTAAGGTAAGTAGTAATCTGTGTTTTTGCCTCCCTGAAAAAGTTTATATAAAGTTACAAAAAAAATTGACAGCCAGTTTGGAATTGAATTGCCATGGCCTTACATGATATTATTCTACAGTGTCATTTATTTTTTTGATATTTCACAACAGCATATTGTACTATTATCCCAAACAAAATTACAAACTAATTCTTTGAATGTTTAGCAGCAATTTAAAACAGAATATGAAAGGATTTAATCCCTTTTAGAAGGAATTAAGACACTGGGAAGGCACTTGCACATTCTATATGGCTCCTCTTACCTCTTTTGCCAAGAGGGACCCTCTTCTCACAATCCAGTTGCCCTCAGCTATAGCCTGAGCTTTTTATTCATGCTAAGGTTGAAGCCTCGAGGTGGATGGTATTATGGATTTGTCTTCCGCCAAATGGTGTTAGTTGGGCCCTCCCTGGAGAAGGAACCTAAATTCCCTGAGATAAGTGATCAGTGCAGGGGGGAGGGCCCCTGCCAGCAGGCAAGAGGATCCTAAGGCAGGTGCTGGGCATTGAGGCCATGGGGACATAGGCTACCATGGAGACAGAACTGAACCTCATGTCACCCTGAGTGGCCCGGAGGATGACTGGTTAGTCAGAGATTGGTAAGATTCCTCAAGGAAGGAACAACCTAAGATAGGCACTGTCGCAGAGGGGCCATCAGGAAAGAACTTGGGGAACAACAGAGGTGGGGCACAGACCCTCATTCCCCCCCCCACACAACCTTGCGGGGGGCTGAACCCTCACCCCTTCTGAGGGAGGTCTCCTGCCCCCATGGCTTCTTTGCTTCTCATGCTCAGCACAGATCGAGACTCAGGTAACAGGCAGGCTAAGACTGGGCCCAGCTCAGATCAGGACCCAGATAACAGACGTAAACATGCTGACAGCAGCTGCCCTAAATCTAAATTCAGCCTAGCATTAGGAATGCTCAGTGCCTACTCAAGAATGCAAATAAACCTTCCCACTAATATTTACAGGGTAGTCTAAAACAGTTGGTAGAGTATTAAATTTGACAGTAAAAAGTTATCAAGCTTTCAGATTCATTTAAATTGGAAAATTGAAATAAGTGAATACCCACAAAAATTTAAGTGTCCTGAACAAAAAGCTATTTCTAAATTATTAACTAAAATTTCTATTGGTAATTCATTTCATGCTAAAATTGCTTAACATGCAATGAACATAAAATAGGCATATTTGTGTGCAAAAAATTAAAATTTAGTTATCATGATTGCATTAAAATTTTTTACAAAATTCTCCATTAATCAAAAAAAAGGGGGGGAGGGATAGTGGGATAATATAAGGGAAAATATCTGGTAAGTAAATTACATCTAGAAAATTTTCACTTTAGAAAATTAATTTTTATTTGTAATACTAATAGCAAAACACCCATGAAAAACACACATGGTGTCAAAATAAGCCAAAGGAAAATCAGGTAGTCAAAAATAAAAAGGATGCCAAGTCACTTTTATAGAAAAGATTCCTTTATTAACTTTTGGTCGAGAATATGTTTATATACTTTCAGAAAACAACTCCAAGACCAAGTGGACTCCTGCAATAGAGAGGAACTGTCAGGTCCGCTCCAACCAGGAAGACAAGAGGAGAAACAGTACACAGATGGAAGATGCTGACGATGCCTTGACATGTGAGCAGTCAGCAGCTGTGCATAGCTATAGCATGCCTAGGATCAAACCAGAGAGGGTCTAACCAGCATTGCCACCATTTATTTGTCCACTATCCAGATACCATTGATGACATGTACACATAAGGAACTGTTTGATATTGAAACTGTGACTTCTAACTATTGGACATTGAAATTAGGACTCAAACATTTTTTTCTTTTTATAAGTTTATTTCTAGCCTACAAAGGCTAAATGTTTTTAGAGAAAAAAATTGGGGGGGGGCGGGGAGGGAGAGACAGATACAGAGGCAAAGAAGCAATGAACAGACTGCCATGATACAGTGGGAAGGCAGGGGAGGTTGAGGGGGGAGGGAGGGAGCTGTAAGAGATCAACCGAAGGACTTGTATGCATGTATGTAAGCACAACCAATGGATACAGGACATTGAGGGAGGGAGGGGCGGGAACAGATGAGGGCATTTACAGGGGAGTGGGGAGGGCAGGAGGGAGGTCAATAGGAAAAAAAATAGGAGAAATGTGTACTACTATTTGTAATACTTTAAACAATAAAAAATAAATATTAAAAAAAGAAAGAAAGTTAGAAACATTGATCAGCTGCCTCCTGCACACTCCCCATTCGGTATGTGCTTGCAACCAAGGTACATGCCCTTGCCTGAAATCAAATCTGAGACTCTTGAGCTCTATCCACTGAGCCAAACCAATTAGGGTAGAAAAAGCTAATCTCGTCTTAAGGCCAAAACAACAGCCATTGTCCAGAGTTTCTGCTTCATAGAAATCTTAGTCCTTTGCAGGCCCCCAGGTGGTTTAGATCCACATAGTAATATATTCTTGGGACAGAGGACAGTGAATAAATAGGGCAAGCAAAAGAAAGAGAGCTATTTCTTTCTTACCTTGGGTTTATTACTTGGAACTTTTTCAAAATAACAAGTCAACTTCTGAAGCTTTCATAGGCTCTTGAAGGCTCCACTCCCCTGCCCAGTGATCTCTTCCCAGGTTAGAATGATAGGCCTCTATGATCAAGCATATTTCCTGCACCATTCTGACTTCTGTTATGCATGTACTCATCTCCCTTTGTTGCCCCAGACAATCCAGTTTTGGAGGGGAAAGGTGAGGGGTACAATCCTTGAAATTGTAGCTTCTTGGTTAAACAAGCAGGCTCATTGTCAGATTTAGCTTCCCAGCCCATTAGGCTCAACAATGTCTGATTCCCTTTGCTTCTTTATTACTGTTTACCTAACTACAGTAACTATCAGTTTTCTAGAACTGGGTCAAAAGTGAGATTGTTCGATACCATTTATATCTGGAAATCATTCAATAACAGAAACTCTAAATGCTCAAACTTTGACTTATTTTTTATAGTTCTAACAAATATTTTTATTGATTTTGAGAAAGAGGGAGAGGGAAACATCAAAGTGAAACATTGATTCAGCTTCTCCTGCATGTACCCTACTGGGGAATGACACCACAACCCAGGCATGTGCCCAAGCAACTGAATTATATGACCAAGGCTCTAACATTAATTTTTAAAATATTTTTCTCTTCTAACAAAATGCTGGTCAACCTTAATTTAAAAGCTTACTCATAGTCTCTATCATCATCTCATTTGTACCTGATATTTTTTCCTCAGGACAGAACATCCATGGAATGCAGAATTTAAATTTTCACTTGGCCTTAAAATGCCAAATTGCCCTTAAAGAAGTCATAAGAAATTATTTTTAATCACAATGAGTGAAACTAACCATTTCCCCATATATTTGATAATATATGATAATGCCTTTTAAAAGTTTATGGATCCAAATTTTAATGAAGGAAAACTGATATTATTTGTTATTTTAATTTATACTTCTTTGATGAACCATCACCATTTTAAAACTTCCACATTAATGATAATTTTCTTATAGTAAGAGCTTAAGTATTCATTTCAGATAAAGAGTAATAATGATAGTCTCTGAGACAATAGATTTAGGAATGAAATATTAACAAAATGGATAGGGAACATTGTAAAATTGTTTTGAACAAGAGGCCATAATAAAAAAATGAGGATATCTGTTTCTTCATGAAGGTGTAACTTCTTGCGGCTTACTCTCCCAGTAAAACAAGTAAATAATTAGTTACTAATGAGGGAAATGAAAGAACATTATTATACAGTGTTATATATGTAAAGTGATATAATATTATTTAAGGTAGACTTGTAAGTCAAAGATGCATGATGTAAGTCATACAGTAACCACTAAATTAAAATAAATAGTTAATAAGCCAATAATGGTGATTAAAATGTAACCCTGAAATACACAAACACACACACACACACACACACACACACACACACACAAACACACAGAATTACTATGAAAGTAAAAGTGATAAAGGAACAAAGGACAGGTGACATCAATAGAAAACAAAAAGCAATATGGTATTTTAAACACAATAAAAATTATTTTAAAATTAAATAATAAGTCCAGCCCTGCTGGTTTGGCTCAGTGAATAGAGCTTTGGCCTGTGGACTGAAGAGTCCCGGGTTTGATTCTTATCAAGGACACATGCTGAGGTTATGGGCTCGATCCTGAGTAGGGTATGTGCAGGATGCAGCCAATCAATGAATCTCTCTTATCATTGATGATTCTTTCTCCCCTCTCCCTTCCTCTATGAAATCAATAAAAATATATTTTAAAAAATAAATAAAATTAAACATATATTTCTGTGAAAGAAATAGTTACTGGTGGAGAGTCTTACCTCAAAGTCCTTGATGGATGATTGATCACAGTGGTAGTTATTGAAGGTTGGAATGGCTGTGGTAATTTTTTTAAATAAGACAACCTGACAGGTGTGCCTCTGTGATTAAGGGTTGACCCATTAACCAAGAGGTCATTGGATAGATGGCCAGACAGGGCACATGCCTGGGTCAAGCTTGATTGCCAGCAAGGGCATGCATGAGGTAGCCAACCTATGATGTTTCTCATCAATGTTTCTATCTATTTCTTCCCTTTCTCTCTCTCTAAAAATCAATAAAAAAACATATTAAAGTCTTTTTAAAAATAAAAAATAAGATAGCAATAAACTTCACCACATAGATTCATTCTTTCATTAATAATGTTTCTGAAAATGTATTCATTATACATAATGTACAATGTTGTTTGACAGCATTTTATCCACAGTAGAAATTTTTAAAAATTGGAGTCGTTATTTTCAAATCCTGTTGCTTCTGTAACTAAGTTTATGTAATAGGCTAAATCCTATTTGTCATTTCAAAACCCTCAAACAGTTTCATGAGAAGATTCCATCTCAGAAAAACTTTTTTTTTTTTTTGGCTCATACATAAAAAGCAACTCCTCATCCATTAAAGTTTTATCAAAGGATTACAGCAATTTGGTTACATCTTCAGGCTACACTTCTAATTTTAGTTCTATTGCTATTTTGATCATATTTCCAATAACTTCTCTCACAGATGTCTTGAACCTCTCAAAGTTATCCATAAGGGTAGAATCAACTTCTTCCAAACTGTAACTTCTTCCCATGAATAATACATGTTTTTAATGGCATCTAGAATGGTCAGTCCTCTCCAGAGGTTTTCAGTTTACTTTGTCAGATCCTAAGGGATCACTATTTATGGTAGGTACAGATTTACAAACTGTAAAGCTTAAATGATAAGATTTAAAAGTTGAAATTATACCTTGGTCAATGGGCTACAGAGTGGATCTTATGTTAACAAACATGAAAACAGCATTAATCTCGTTATACATCTCCACCAGAACTCTTGGGTTACCAAGTGCATTGTCAATGAGCAGCAATATTTTGAAAGGAATCATTTTTCCTGAGTAATAGAGCTCTAATACTTGGCTTAAAATATTAAGTAAGCCACATTTTAAATAGATGTGCTGTTACCCAGGCTTTGTGCTATTTATTCAGCACATGTAGAATACATTTACATAATTCTTAAGGGCCCTAGGATTGAATTTCAAAATCGTAAATGAGCATTGGCTAAAATTTTAAACCACTACTTGCATTAATCCCTAAAAAGAGAGTCATCCTGTCCTTTGAAGTTTTGAAGTCAGGCATTGACTTCTATTCTTTTTTTTTTTTTTTTTGACTTTTATTCTCTTGCTATGAAAGTCTTAGATGGCATCTTCTTCCAAGATAAGGCTGTTTCATATACAGTGGAAATCTGTTGTTCAGTGAAGTCACTTCATTAATTATTTTAATTATATCTCCTATATAATTTGAAGCAACTGCTACATCAATACTTGCTGCTTTATCTTGCAATTTTAGTTTATAAAGATGGCTTTTTAAAAAATTTCTTTATTGATTAAAGTGTTACATATGTGTCTTTATTCCCTATTCCCCCAACTCATGCCCTCACCCTCCTATTGTCTATGTCCATTGTTTAGACTTATCTGAATGCATAGAAGTCCTTTGATTGATCTCTCCTCCTTACCCACACTATCCCCTACCTTCCCTCTGAGGTTTGATGGTCTGATCAATGTTTCTCTGTATATGATCTGTTTTTGTTCATCAGTTTATGTTGTTCATTATATCCCAATAGAGGCCTGGTACATAAAATTTGTGCATAGGAGGGAGGTGTCCTTCAGCCCAGCCTGCTCCCTCTCCAATCTGAGACCCCTTGAAGATGTCCGAATGTCCAGGTAGGATCCCAGGTAGGATTAAGGCTAAACAGGCAGTGGGATATCCCTCTCACAATCCAGGACTGCTGGCTCCCAACTACTCACCTACATGCCTTCCTGATTGCCCCTAACTGCTTCTGCCTATTAGACTGATCACCCTCTAACCACTTCCCTGCCAACCTGATTGATGCCTAACTGCTCCCCTGCCAGCCTGTTTGCCCCTAACTGCCCTCCCCTATGGGCCAGATTACCCCTAACTGTCCTTCTCTGCAGGCCTGGTCACCCCTAACTGCCCTCCACTGCAGGCCTGGGTCTCCCCCAACTGCCCTTTTCTGCAGGCACAGTCACACCCAACTTCCTTCCTCTTCTAGCCTGGTCACCCTTAACTGCTCTTCCCTGCAGGCTTGATCACCCCCAACTGCCCTCACTTGAAGGCCTAGTCCCTCACAACTGCCCTCTCCTGCTGGCCTGATCACCCACAACTGCCATCTTTTGCAGGCCTGGTCCTCCCCTAATGCCCTACCCTGCTGGCCATCTTGTGGTGGCCATATTATGTCTACATGGGGGCAGTCATCTTGTGTGTTGGAGTGATGGTCAATCTGCATATTAATCTTTTATTAGATAGGATAGAGGCCTGGTGCACAGGTGGGGGCCAACTGGTTTGTCCTGAAGGGTGTTCCAGATCAGGATGGAGGTTCCCTTGGGGTGGAGTGGCCTGGGCAGAGGTCTGTGATGGTTTGCAGGCTGGTCGTGCCTTCCTGGCGACCCAAGCAGAAGCCTTGGTATCTGAGATTTATTTATCTTCTACAATTGAAACTTTGTAGCCTGGAGTAGAGCCAAGCCTTGTGCTTGCTCTGTGGTGGCAGTCATTGAAATTTTTTTGCCTTAAGTGAAGACCTGGGCCAGCCAGGGTTTGTGGAAAGCTTGACTTTCTCCATCACCAGGGGCAACCCAAGCCTCCCTCCTTCTCTCTCTGTGCTGTAGCCATCTTGGTTGGACTAATTTGCATATTTGCTCCTGATTGGTTGGTGGGTGTAGCGGAGGTATGGTCAATTTGCATATCACTCTTTTATTAGATAGGATGAATGAGTGAGATCATATGATATTTACCTTTCTCTGACTGGCTTATTTCACTTAGCATAGTGTTCTCCGTTAATGATGGCTTTTTAAAAAATATGTTTTTATTGATTTCAGAGAGGAAAGAACAGGGAGAGAGAGATAGAAACTTCAATGATGAGAGAGAATCATTGATTGGCTGCCTCTTGCATGTCCCTTACTGGGGATTGAGCCAACAACCCAGGCATGTGCCCTTTATTGGAATCAAACCCAAGATCCCTTTGTCCCCAGGTTGACACTCTATCCACAGAGCCAAACCAGCTAGTACAAGATGACTTTTTTTCTTAAACCTTATTAACCAACTCCAGCTGGCTTCAAACCTTTCTTCTGCAGCTTTCTCGGGTCTCTCAGGTTTTACAGAATTGAAGTTAGGGCCTTTCTCTGGTTTAGGCTTTGCTTAAGGGTATGTCTGTAGCTTGTTTGATGTTTTATCTAGACCACTAAATCTTCATATCACCAATAAAACTGTTGTTTTTTTTTTACTTATCATCTGTTTGTGTGTTCGCCAGAGTAGAACTTTCAATTTCCTTCAAGAACTCTTCTTTTGCATCCACAACATGGCTAACTGTTTGGTACAAGAGGCCAAATGTTGAATGGTTAGTTCAGAAGTACATTATTAGAATAAACAATTGACTCTGTTATTGTCATATGGATGGTTATAAAGGAGAAAAAACTAATTTCTCTTTCTTTTTTACATATCAAAATATATGCATATATTTTCATTAGCATATATAGTTTTCATTATTTATGTAGCATTTTTAATAAGAACAATAACAACTTGAAAAACTGTCTTTAATTATACATTTTCAATTCAACTCCATGTTATAGATTGTTACATTCTAAATTTCCAAAAGAATCTTATAGTTCAGTTGCTAACTTTAGCTTTGTTTCACACAAACTTGGAAGCTCTGTAGGAAGCAACTTTTTTCTCTTTGGGTCTAACCTAGAGAGGCAGGTGAGTAAGAACTCTGTGACCAGCTGCTGTAGGACTATCAGCAGTGAACATGTGGTCTGCAATTTGAACTCATATCAGCAAGAATTTCAATTAATGAGTTGAAAGGGTAGATTAGAGAAGCAAGTT
This sequence comes from Lasiurus borealis, assembly GCA_004026805.1. Taxonomy (NCBI): domain Eukaryota; kingdom Metazoa; phylum Chordata; class Mammalia; order Chiroptera; family Vespertilionidae; genus Lasiurus; species Lasiurus borealis. Next base: position 47,745 of record PVJN01005025.1, on the reverse strand, counting down.
TACACAATTGCTAGTCTTATGGTGATACAATGTGATGAATGATAGATGTGGGGATATTTCTCATATTTCTCATGTTTGTTGTATTGTTTGAATAATTGAATGTAGTTTGCTTTTTTGTCCAATGACATCTGCAGATGTATATTTAGATCTATGCTAACACTAATTAGATACCAGTGAATAAAGAAGAAAAGTGATGTGTAAGCTTACCAAAGAAAACTAAGGAAACAAAGAATTACCCTTGTCAGGCTCCATTTGTGGGCAAGTTTCATTCTTTTAAAATAATAATACTTCCAGTATTATTTTAATTGAAAGTAATGCAGATTAATTAAATAAACAATTTGAAAAATGAACATAATATTGAAGAATCAAAAAATTTCCCACAAAGTTATCACCTAAGTAAAATCACTATTAATGTTGTTTTTATGTTTATACTATAAAAACACTAATACAATAAGTTAAAGAATCTTAAACTCCACTTTTTCTTGGCTCACATCTTGAGCTTTGTGTTGGATAGCCAGTGGATATTTTATTTTTAATGACTGCATAATTATAGATTAATTATAATAAAATTTATTATAATTACAATGTAAAAATTATATTACTACATTGAATGACTATTTCATAATTAATAGAACAATTTCCCTAGAGCTGAGTAGGTACATTTTTTTTTCCTGATTGGTTTTGCTATTTTGGGAGATAATACAAACTAAAATATTCTATTTGGCACTAAAGAAATAAAATTATTTGTGAAATATGAAAGTGATATTTATTCAGGATACTGTACTCATAGAAACTTTATACGAATTATTTCATTTTACCCTCAAACAAGATAGGAAATAAGTGTTTTGCTATAAGCATTTAGGAGAATAACACTATTTCAGTGATAATATTTTTATAGTTGAGAAAAAGAAAACACTGAGGCTTGAAAAGATTAAATAACTTGCCCAAGATAATTTATCCAACTCCAGGGTTTGAGTTCTTTACAACCCAAACATATTACCATTAGACTATAAGAATCAGTGTCTATATATTCTAAATTTGTCAGCTTTGTAGGAGAACTGAGCTGCATAAACAATGAGGAATTAGGGAACATTTCAGATAGAGTAAGCTGAAAGACAAGCAGTGTGTCCTTGAGTTTCTGTGCTACATACATAGTAGCATAAGGGAAAAGAAGAGCTTAAGGGACTTGATTAATTCTGTCCCAAAACTGCAACTTCACCCACACTCCTATAGTCATTTCTTTCTGTAATCCTCTACCTAAATGTCTCTACTTATGCAAATCCCACTTTGTTAAATAAAGTACTATCTTCTCATTTATGAGATCTCTACTGAGAATTTCAGACCATAACTACATTCCCCCAGTACCATTTATTTCTACTTCTAAGTTGATACTGCCTTAAAATGCTCCCATCTCTGTATTATTTATGCCCCTCTTTTCTGATCTTGATTTAAACTGTTTGAGGTAGTCCTAATTTGCACATCATAAGCATCAATAATTCCTGAATAAAATTGTTATCATACATTTATATCCCAGAGCACACCTTGCCAAGTATTAAATATGCAGCTATTATTCAATTAATAGTTCTTGATTAATTTCATGTATATTTTACCTAGTGTCTCTGACTCAGTTAATATATATATATTAGAAGCCTGATGCATGAAAATTTGTGCTAGAATGAGCTTTCCTTTCCTTGGCTGCCAGCACCACCTTTCCACTCCAGCCTAACCTGTTTCTGCTCAGGCCCCAGAGCTGCCTCTTGCTGCCCTGGAACCCCTATCTTTCCACTCCATCCTTGCCTTCCTATACTGCCCAGAGGCCCTGAGAGACTGGGGGTAGGGTAGAATGCTTGTGTTGTCGCCATGGCACTGACGCAAGTGTCCTGCCCCCTTCACTTGGTGCTGGTGTATGCAAATTAACCACCATCTTTGTTGGGTTAATTTGCATATCGCTCCTGATTGGCTAGTGGAGTAGCGGACATATGGTCAATTTACACATTTGTCTATTTATTAAGATGTCCTAGCTATTAAAAGAGTAATATGCAAATTGACCGTGTCTCTGCTACACTCACAAGCCATGCCCACAAGCCACGCCCACCATCCAATCATGGGTGAATATGCAAATAAACCCAACCAAGATGGCTGCAGCCAAGGAAAGCAGGAGGGAGGCTTGGGTTTCCCTGGCAATGGAGGAAGACAAGCTTTTTGCCTGCCCTTGCAGGCCTAGGCCTCCACTCAATGCTACAAAGTTTCAATGATAGAAGATAAATAAATACCAATAAAAATGCCAGCAGCCACAGAGCTGGAGAGAGCGGGAGGCTCGAGTTGCTTCTAGAGATGGAGGAAGCCAAGCTTTCCTCCTGCCCCTGGTGGGCCTAGTCCTCTAGTCAAGACTACAAAGTTTCAATTATAGAAGATAAATAAGCTCCAACAGAAATAGCTGCTCTACAGAGTAAGCAGGAGGTTTGGCTCTGTTCCAGGCTACAAAGTTTCAATTGTAGAAGATCAATAAATTCCAGATACCAGGGCCTCCACTTGGGTCACCAGGGGGTGTAGCCAGGCTGTCCCACACCCCAAGGGGACTCCCACCCTGATCTGGGACACCCTTCAAGGCAAACCAGCTGGCTTCCACCCGTGCACCAGGCCTCTATCCTATCTAATAAAAGAGTAATATGCAGATTGACCATCACTCCAACACACAAGATGACTTCCTCCATGTGGTCAAAGATCCTGCCCCCATGTGGACACAAGATGGCTACCACAAGATGGCCAGCAGGTGAGGACAATTGGGAGGGACCAGGCCTGCAAGGGGAGGGGGCAGTAGTGGGCAATCAGGCCAGCAGGGGAGGGCATTTGGGGGCAATCAAGTCTACAGGGAAAGACAATTAGGGGTGACCAGGCTGGCAGAGGAGGGAAATTGGGGGGTGACTGGGCCTGCATGGAAGGGCAGTTGGGAGGACCCAGGCCTGCAGGGGAGAGCAGTTGGGGGGGAACCAGGCCTGCAGGGAAGGGCAGTTAGAAGCAAACAGGCTGGCAGGGAGCAGTTAGGCATCAATCAGACTGGCAGGGGAGTGGTTAGGGAGTGATAAGGCTGCCAGGAAGAAGCAGTTAGGGGCAATCAGGAAGGCAGGCAGGGAAGCAGTTGAGAGCCAACGGTCTTGGATTGTGAGAGGGATGTCCGACTGCCCTTGAGGGGTTCCAGATTAGAGAGGGCTCAGGCTGGCTGAGGGACACCCTTGACCCTGTGCATGAATTTCATGCACCAGGCCTCTAGTGTACATACACATAGCTTTGTAAGAATTTTTGGTTTTGTACTTCTACATTATCAATTACAAATGCTGCTTTTCATTTCCTAAATGCTCTTCCTAATCATTTCTGTCAAAAATCTCATCTTTTTAACAAATCAGTTTCCCCCTTGAAGTCTAACGTGATTAGACTTATAAAACTCCAGACATATTTAAGGTAAAACACTTTAATTTTTGTATATGTACCTATGCTAAATTAATTTAAATATTTATTTGTGTTATTTCCAATTCAAAATATTCAATATGACATTACAACAACCTCTGAATGGAATTTATCTTATTAATTCCTCTGACTTCTTTTTTGCTTATAGTTTCTTATCTACCCACCTACTCTCTTATATGTCTGCTTCCCTGACAGAGTATACTACAATGGTATTTCTATTTTCTGAAAGCTAATGTTTAGCTTTCCTACACTAAAAATATTTTATATAGCTGTTATTCATTTAAATAAACTAAGTCTCTAGAGAACCGTTACCTTGTTTATTCTGTTTTGTATCTTCCAAAAGCATGTCATTCAAAATGTATTTGATTTGTATTTGTTGGATGAAATAAATCAGAAAATGGGTCATATGATTTTTGCAGCTCTTGAAGTATTCTTTATTATAAATTCTACACAGGTGTGAGTTCCATAGATTGTTTTTAGACGGTCATGCCATGTCTTAATCTCTTGAAAACTAAATATATTAATTGATATTTATTGTGTATGCTAAAAAAAAAAACTAAGAAAAAACTCACAAATCTTAAATAATCAGCTCAATGAATTTTATCAACTGAGTACAGAGGTATATTATCTATCCAAGAATAAAAATAGAAAGTTACCCACACTTCAGAAGCCCATCTTGTCAAAATCAAAAACATCAAAAATTTCTTTATTCTACTCCAAATTACCCACTTTATGTACTTATCACTGGAGATTTGTCTATTTTTCTGTTCATATTCATGAAATACTACTGATTACATGTTTTAGGTCCTAGTTTATTTTACTCAGTATTGTGCTAGTAATGTTTACCCATATTTTTGCATGTAGCAGTTGTTAATTCATTTTCATTCCTATGTAATATACCATTATAAAAATATTCTTCCATTTGTGTATACAGTCATCTGTTAGTGATCATTTATTTTGTTCCAGATTTGGCCACTATGAAAAGTCATTAATATATTTTCTATACATATTTTTCTTAAATATATATCTAAAGGTATAATGACTGAATTATTAAATTATTAGGGACACAGTGCACAAATCTGTGCACCTTGAAAGGAACTGTGGGCTGAGAGGCTGCCTTGGGCATGGTGGTGGGTCTTGGCCCATCTTCCACACCTCTGCCCGGCCGCTCCCACCATGGCCCCTGGTCCCCTGTCTGCCAGCAGCCCTGCTCCTGCTGCTGCCACTCCATGCTGATGGCACTGGCCCTGCTTATACCCACTGACCACATGAAGCAATTGGGGCAAGCACCAGCAACTGGTACAAGCAGGACTAGCATCATCAGCAGGTGTGAATAGCAGCCGCTGCCTCAATCATCCCTCAATAGTAGGGCTGGTGCCAAAGCCCTGAGGGACGATTGGGGTTGGCAGCTTCCATTCATACTCACTGATGACACCAAGCAATTTGGGCTGGCACCAGATGCTGGCAGTGAGTACAAGCAGGGTCAGTGCTGACAGCACATGCGAGAGCCAGGTGGAACTGTGGTGTGTGGGAGCAAAGAATTTTTAGCTACCAGAAGCTTTCCCTGATGACAGGAACTGGCACCTCACCTTGGTCTGGTGCCCATGGTCACCTGCTCCACCATCCTGCTATGGCTGATGCCCGCCATGTCCTGAACTCTAGGGCCTGCTACTGATGCCCGCCATATTATACACACAGCCCTAGGTGGTCAGTGCAAATCATAGTGACCAGTTGTTTGGTTGTTTGCCATTCAGTCTATTTTCATATTAGGGTTTTATATATGTAGATATGCATATTGAAATTTATATTTGCTACCAAGTCTCCAAAGTAGTTTTGCAACTTTATGCTTTCACCAGCAGTGTGAGAACTCTACTTGCTTCACATTCTCATCAGAATTTAGTACTCCAGTCATTTTCTTTTCTCTTATGCTGGGGAATCTCATTGCAGTTTTTATTTGTAATATTCCTATGAATAGGGATTAGAGACATGTTCATGTTTTTTTTTTTTTGTTTGGTTGTTGCTCATTTGCTAATTGATATCTAAGATTCTAGATATATGGTAATTTTCAAACATTTTTAAAGTATTATCTTCTTTTAATTTTTATATGGGAAATTTTGTGACTGTAAAGTATCAGTATTTTATTTTATGGTTAGTGATTTTATGTGTCCCACTGGAGGCAGCTTTATGTTTCTAAGATTAGAAATATTTTATCTTAATAGATCTTCTAGAAACTTTACTGTTTTCTTATTGGCATTTCAGTTTATAGTCATCCTGGATTTGATTTATTTATATGATAAAAGGTATGGTAAATATCAATTAATGTAACACTATTTGTTGAAAATCCTGAGATTCTTCTCCAGTGCTCTATATTGCTATATTGATATTACTAAAAGAACTCTCATTTCTTTCTAAGATGGAGAAACAAGGAAAAGATTTAATAATAACAAAAAAAATCTATATTTGAAAAAACATTATTTTCAAGACACTAGACATCAGATAATAAAAAAGAATGATGCCTCAGGTATGGGATACAAATGAGGTAAGCTTTTTGATTGCCACAGCTTACTATTTTAAGATACTGTATGTGTGTATGTATATGTGTATATGTATATTGATATGTTGATATATATGTATATATACATATGCATATATACATATGTGTGTGTGTATAGATAGATAGATAGGTAGGTAGGTAGATAATTTTTTAGGAAGAAGGAAAATAATACTATAAATATCAACTTAAACAATGAAATAATGAGAATGAAAAATAGTAGTAATCGCATAAGTAAAATGCGAGATATTAAAAATATGTCATCTAAATCTTAAAGTGACTGTTAAATTAATAGCAGGAAGTGTTTTAGCTACTAAATCTATAGATAATATATTTGAAATAATATAAAGTATTTAATCAATAAGAAGGAAGACTTGATAAAAGCAAAAGAAAAACAGGTGGGAAAAATGGAAAACAAATGACAAACTTTAACCTAAGCATATTCATTATCACTTTAAGAGTAAATTGCCTAAACACTCCAATGAACAGACAGAAATTCTTAGATTGGATAAAAAAAAAAAGAGAGGCCCTATCACAAACCTCCAGGATTTAGAAACTATACAACATACTTCTAATAATACAATGGTCAAAATGGGAGTCTATAGTAACTTAAAAAAATCACATTAAACTAAATAGAAATAAAAAATATAATTTACAGAAATTTGTGGGACACGGCTAAAGTAGAACTTGGGTAAATTTATAGTATAAAATGCCTAAACAAAAAAAACAAAAAATGTCTTAATTATCTAAGCTTTAACTTGAAGAAACTAGAAAATTTAAAAAATAATAATGTAACACAAATCAAATAAACTGCTAGCATGGCTGATACAGAAATAGAGAAAAAGAAGATACAAATAATCAGTACAAAAAAATGAAACAGGATTTTACCATAGACCCTGCAGACATTAAAAGACAACCAGAAAATATTATACGGAACTCTAAGTAGATGAAATGGACCAAATTCTTCTAAAGGCACAAACTAGTTCCATCGATATGAACTAGCTATTTGAAATATTTCTATCACAATTAAAAATTTAATTCATTTTAAAAATATGTTTTCATTAACTTGAGAGAGAGAAAAGCAATGAGAGAGAAAGAGACATCTATCAGCTGCCACCTACATAGCCCTCTGGGGACTGAGCTTGAAAACCTAGCATGTGTTCTGTCCAAGAATCAAACCAATGACCTCAATACATAGGGTGATGCTCAAATGGCCAGATATAGTTCATTATCTACACTAATAAAAAAGTAAGATGAAAATTGACCATACCTTTGCAATGCCCACCAGCCAATCAGGAGTATGCACATTAACTCAACAAAGATGGTTGATTAATTTACATATACAGGCACCGAGTGGCCAGGGGTGGGGTAAGACACTTGCATTCTTGCCATGGCAATGACTCACCACTGCCCCAACCACTCTGGGCCTCTGGGTAGCGTGGGAAGATGGAAAGGCAGCTCTGGTAGGGGGGAAGGCAGTGCTGGCAGCCAGGGTAAGGAAGGCCCATTGTTGCATGAATCTTTGTGCATCAAGCCTCTGGATAAAACAAAACAAAACAAAACAAAAATAAAAAAACCTCCTGATAGACATCTCAAAACCCAAATCGTTTTGAGAAATCTACCAATTGTTTTAAAAAGAATTAATACTTATTCTAGATAACTTGAGGCCCATTGCACAAAATTCATGCATGGAGGGGAGTTCCACAGTCTGGCCTGTATAAACTGGGACCCCTCAGGGGATGTCCAACTGCTAGCATTCAGACATCCCTCTCGCAATCTGGGACAACTGGCTCTTAACCATTTGCCTTCCTGCCTGCCTGATGGCCCCTAACCTCTCTGCCTGCCTGCCTGATCACCCCTAATCCCTCTGCATGCCAGCCTGATCACCCCTATCTTGCCCCCTGCCAGCCTGATTACCCTTACTTTGCCCCCCTGCTGGACCGATCGCCCCTACCTAGCCCCCTTGCCAGCCTTATAATCCCTACCATGCCCCTGTGCCTGTCAGATTGCCCTAGCTTCTCTGCTTGCCTGCTTGATTGCCCTTAACTGCCCTCCCCTGCTGGCCTGATCTCACCCCTAAATACTCTCCCCTGCTGGCCTGATTGCCCCTAACTGCCTCTGCCTGCCTTATCTCACCCCCAAATGCCCTCTTTTATTGGTATGATGTCACCCCTAACTGCCTCTGCCTTGGCCCCCGCCACCATGGCTTTGTCCAGAAGAATGTCAGATGTTTGGAAGATGGCAAGTCGTCCTGGTCTACTTAGCATATTACCCTTTTATAAATATATTTCAGAAATTAGCAGAAAAGAAAACATTTCACATTTTTAAACTCATTTAACCTGGCCAGTATTACACTACTAGTAAGACCAAAACTAGATAATGACAAAGAGCAAAAGAAACAAACAAAAAAATGCTACTATAGAACATATCAATTATATGTACAGACAAAAAATACTCAACAGAATATTAGCAAATACAAGTCATCAATATATTAAAAAGAACTATACACTATGATTAAGTAAGGTTCATTTCAGGGTTGCAAATTTGCATCAAAAGTCAAAAGATCAATCAATGCAATGCATGACAGGATAAAGACAAAAAAATCACATGGTATGAATTGATGCAGAAAAAAAAACATAACATTGGGCAAAATTCAACATGCATTTGCGATAAAAAATTGTTAAGAACAAGAAATAAAAAACTTTTTTTGACATAAATAACATCTATTAAATACCTATAGATATTATCATGCTCTGAGGTAAAAAAACAAATGCTTTCATCCTAAAATTGGGTTTCAGGTTGGAATATTGGTCCTCATCACTTTTAGTCAACATAATATTGGAAGTCTTAGCTACCATCCTAAGATATTTTGTACTTTTTTATTTTTTAAATATATATTTTTATTTATTTCAGAGAAGAATGGAGGAGAGAGAGGTCAAAACATCAATGATGAGAATAATTGATTGCCTGCTTCCTGCATGCCCCAACTAAGGATAGAGCCTATAACCCGGGCATATGCCCTAGAGCAGAATCAAACAGGCCAACACTCTATCCATTTAGCCAAACCAGATAGGGCCATTTTGTAGTTTAAAGCATATAAAATCTATACTTGTTTTGTTCAATTTCTTAGAGTGAATGTAAATAGTATTTTATTTTAAATTTTAGTTTTCAGAGATTTTTGCTAATATGAGACAATATAACTTTTTTATATGAGGATTTGTTATACTACACACTTGTGGAGATGTTGGAGTTTTTTGTTTGTTTCCTGGAGATTTTCTATGTACACCATCATGCCATTGCAAAATAGGACAGTTTGATTTCTTCTTTTTTGATGTGCATGCTTTAATTTCTTTTGCTTGCCTTATTAGGGTGGTTAGGATTGCCAGTACTATATTGACTAAAAGTGGTGAGAACAGAGATCCCAATGATTCAGCCATTCTACTCCAAAGTATTTATCCAACAGTATAGAAAGCTTATACACTAGAAACATTTGTCAATTAATATACAAAAACAGCTTTATTTGAAATAGCCCAAATTTGGTAACAATACAAATGTCTATCAACATTTTAATAGATAGAAAATTATGATATATTAACATACCTATAAATGTATAAAATGTAGAATATTAAACTTATCCATAAAAATGAATAAACTATAGTTACTCTCAGTGTCATAAATGTGTATCGAAATAATTGTGCTGAGTAAAAATTAAAATTGAGAGTACAAAAAAATCAAATAATAGAGTACAGAAATTCCATTACATAAAACTATTAACTACAAACCAGTCTACAGGGTTAACATGGTTGAGTCTTGGGATAGTAATACATTTAATTTTTTTTTAATGTTCCACATTCTTGATCTTTTTTAAAAAATCTTTATTAATGAAAGTATTACATACATACCCTTTTTTACCCATTGACCCCTTCTAACCCACCTCTATCCATTGCTTCTTTTGCATTTGATTATATATTTTCTTTTGTTATGCCTTAGATTTTTTGTTTAATTGCTGGACATTTTCTTTAAAAAATAAAAACAAACAGTAAATAAAATGCTGAAATAATTTATCCTCCATTTAGAATTAAACATTGCTCTGGCAGGAATTCATTCCAGGGAAGATTATATCTATATGTCAAGATTTAAAATTATATAAACACTAGTGGCTTGGTGCACAAAATCCATACACATTAAAAGGGAATTAATTGGAGGAAATAATTTTAATATTGCTATTTGCCCTTTCTCTATAATAGAAGTGTCAGAGATGAAAGAAATTAGTAAAATGTATATGAAAATATTCCTCCTGTCAGAGTCTTGGGAGTGCCTTGGGATCCAGAGTCAAGTCCCCACCTACCCGCATGTGCCTTGAAATCGCATGAGACCCAGACCTAGTCAGCCCCTCCCCTGTCAAGCCTCCATGAAGTTCCCCTATCCTAGCCCAGCACCACACAGCCTCGGTTTCCTGCTGATTGCTCATTATGACTTATTATGGGAGCCCCATCTCTTCTGTGGGCACAGCCATCTTGTGTTATGGGAACCTAGCCTTCACTGTGGGTACAGCAATCTTATGTTATGGGAACCCAACCTCTGCTGTGTATGCTGCCATCTTGTGATGCCATTATGGCATGAGGGTCAATTTGCATAATACATCTTTATTATATAGGATTGTCCATTTTTGGTAGGAATGTTTATTTTGTTTCACCCTTTGTCCTGGAGGATATCACATTTTGATCTAATGGAAAGCTTAAGGAGTTTACTGGGATCTCTCTTATAACTATAATTGATTTGCTCTCGCCTGAGCTTATTAGAAAGTTCATGTATCATTTTTAGCCTCTTGGCCATACTTTTGCTGAAATAATTGCCAATTACTCAGAACAAAAGGACCCAAAACTCTAAGGTAACCTCATGTAACTTACACTTTTCTACATCTTGATCTTACACATTCTTATTACTTTGGTAAATATACAGTGACTTTAGCAATTTTTCTTCTTCTTAATTTTTCTGATTATTCTTCCTAAAGAGTGTTTCTTGGTCATCTACTTCCTGAAGTAGAATTTGTTTAATAGATTATGCAGCAATTTTGGATTTAGAAGATAAGAACATCTAGATTAACATTAAGAAAAAGATTATAGTCATTGATGTTTGTATTCTTCTCTCTCTGCTCTCATTTGCTTACACCCTTTTCACAACTAAGAACTCCCTTTTATTCCTTTATTTTATTTACTTTCTTTTCACTCTTTCCACTCTTCTTACCACTTTCTCTGATTGCAGATTCCTCTCATCTCCAGGACCTTCACTTTTTCTTCCTTTACATTTAATAAAATCTATACTTAGAAGAGATTATGATAATCTCATTCTCACTGAGCTTCAAATATTGATTATATAGTTTCCCCTTGACATGGAATATTCAATGTAATAGAGCCAGTTTTAAGCTATCTTGTACATGAAGTTATTATGGAACTAAGGTGTTTTTTTTAGGGTGCCGGGAGGGGGGGAGGCCTAAGGTTTTTGATCAAACCTCAACTTCTTTTTGGAATGCCTTTTGTTGTATTAGAAAAAGTGATTTCTGAAATTTTTTCTTAAGTAGGATTAGTTCCTTATAGGCAAAATGAAAAACAGAGAAGCAAACTGTAACACCATATGCACATTTATGTATTATGTAGAAATAATAAAATTATTACATAGTAAAATAATAAAATTAATAAAATTATTAATAAATTCTACATAATAAAATTATTTTTTCATGAGGTGCCTAGTATAAAACTTTTTTGACTTCTGTTTAGCTTATTTAAAAAAAAATCATTTCAAAGCAAAAGCTACTGGGAAAATACTATCAAAAAAGAACCAAAAGAAGTAGAGGTTTATTATTTATTTGTTTGTGGTGCTAAATGACCAATATACTCCAATTACATGTTTTTAAACTTTTCCTACTTCTGGGGAATGGAAAAATAATAAGCATTGGCAAAAAAAAAATCGATATAACCTACTCATGGAGATAAATACTAGAGTAAGATACCTTCTGAGAAAGGTAAGTACTATATGATTTTACTCATTTGTGGAATCTAATGGGAAAATTTAACTAACAAGCAAGATAGAGAGAGACTTATAGAGAACAAGCTGGCAGCTCTGTGGTGGAGAATTGGATTGGAAAGGTGGAAGGACAGAGCAAAAAAGAAAAAAATAGAAATAAAGGTCAAGGACATGGAAAACATTGTGGTGATTGCCTCATGATAGGGGGAGGTGGGGGGGTCTGAGAGGAGGTAGAGGAGGGTATAAAGGTGTTAAATGGTAATAAAGACTTCACTCGGGGTGATGAACACACAGTACCGATAAGCTGTAGAATTGTGCACCTGAAACCTGCATAATTTTGTTAACCAGTGTCACCTTAATAAGTGCAATAAAAAAGAAAAAGCATGCCTTCCACTCTTCCTATTTGTTTTGTTAATTTTCACCCAAGGATATGTTTCCATTGTTTTCTAGAGAGAATGGAAGGGAGGCGGAACAATAGAGAGAGAGAGAGAGAGAGAGAGAGAGAGAGAGAGAGAGAGAGAGAGAGGTGAGAGACATATCAACTGACATCAACTGGTTGCTCCTGCATGCACCCGGACCAGGGCCAGGGATTGAGGCTGCAACCAAGGTAATATGCCCTTGACAGGCATTGAACCTGGGACCATTCAATCAGTGGGTAGATGCTCTATACACTGAGCAAAACTGGCTAGACTAACTACATACTTTAATAGGGAAAGTATGCTCCACAATATGTTTGAAAGCATTGTATTAGACTTATGAGATTATAAAATTACGTTATTTATTTTGTTAGTGTTGTTGATACTCATATGGCTTTACACAATAAAATTCTTGGTGCTCAATAAAATGAGCACCATTGAAGAATGGCATAACACAGTTTAAAATAAACTTGAACAAAACAAAACATATTCATGACAAAACATTAAGATAGTAGTAATGTTGAGTAAAGGGTAGTTAAAATCTATTGAAATATGACATAGGTTATCTCATACTCTATATTGAGAAGTGTTTGAAGTCTGTTGCCTAATATTTTACGTTAGTTCTGAGCTGCCATCTCAATTACAAATAAACTAATCTCCAAATATTTAGATAAGCATCTAGTCTTATTCTATTTACTATATCTGTTAATCATCACAATTGATGCTGCTAATATCTGTTCATTTACTCTGTTAGCTCTTTGTATTAATATCTGACTTACTGTTTACTGAAGTGTTAAGAAATATTTGTCTCCAACTAGGATTTATTATTTGCAGTTTCTGATTTTAGTCTTTAACATACTTTTTAGTTGCATGTAGGAAACCAAATACCTTTCCTGTCCAGATTTCCCAGCATTGTAGTTCAGCAAATCTTAGAAGAAAAATAATGTTAATCACTAAAAAGAAAAGAACTGACCTTTAAAAGAGAACATAATAAAGATGTTCTTAAAGAGGTCTTCAAAAATCACTAATTCACTTGGACACAAATAAAGCATCAATAATATTCTAGTACCTGTGTTTAGAAGATATGAAAAGAAAAAAGATTGAGAATATAGTTAGTCATCATTGACTTGTTCCAAATTAATTTGTTCCACTTTTCAAAACCTCTATGTAGATAAGGCATTATTATAAGAGGGCACTGGCTTAATGTACTTATAATAAAATGAACTACAATGTTTCCTTTTTTTCTAAGCAAAAAATAGCCATTTTTGATGACTGCTATGGCTCAATGTGAACCCTGTGGATTGCTTTGTCTGCCTTTGTGTAGTGGTGCCATGACCTCTGGGAGATTTTTGATGTGGGGTAGAGACATGCCCATTAGCTATGCACATTTCTTTGGAGCTATTTTTAGCATTTTTATAAATGAGTTTAAAGTGTCAGTTTGGATCCCGCAAAAGGTAGATGTCAAGAGGAAATGAAAAGTTCAAGAGGTTTATTGTGGGGGATACTTCTGAGGATAATGGAGAAAAGAGCAGGAACAATCAAGCAGAGCCTTCACATCACAATGCCAACTGATCCTAGGAAAGGAAAGAGGGAAGGAGAATGGTGTGTGGAAAAAAATCTTGGCCAGGCTGATGGATAGCCCCCAAAACAAAGCTTTGCATCAGAGGAGATGTATTTTGGGCAGAAATTGCCCAACTTTGTCCTTCTCACTATGCTTACACATTGGTTTGGAGCAGTCAGCGGTGTGCCAGCTTCATAAACAAATGTCCTGTTGGATCCTGAAAGTATGGCAGCTGCAGCTTGTTAGGTAACAATTCTTCTCACACCAGATTCCCCATTGGTAATCTAGTGGTCCAAAGCCATTGCTGTCACAGGTGAATTTCAAAGCTTATAATTTCTTACTAAAGTTCTTGGTAAAAATTCTGAAAATCCGAATCCAGGTATCTGTAACTCCATTCTCCCCCACACAGTCTCTTAGAAACAAGGAGAAACAACCTGAAAGGAAACCTGTCCCTACATTCAAAAATAACTGCAAGCAATTAAAAATTGAAATTATGTTCTTTCTAAATAATGAATGATCCTTAAGAACTATATCTTGTGAACTTGCAGAACCTTAGCCTCCAACTATTTTTTTTTACCATCTCTCTTACTTAATCTGAATTTTCTATCCAAATGCTGCCAAACTGTGGCCCTCATCTTACTGCCTCCATGTCCTTCAGATATTATCCCACAGCATCTGAGGATTAAACAGTGAAAAATTCTTGGGACAATATTAAACCTTGATTGATGTTCCTAAATCTAGTGTATAAAGTCTTTAATCTTCTCTCTCCCAAATGCTCATCTTAGAGTTGTTCTCATATTACATTTGAATGAAAGCTTTGGCCATTGGCTTTTACTGATTTCTCTTTCCACAATGCACTGTGGTGCTTACTCTTTCTGTATGTCTTTGTTCATTCCTTTGGTGTCCAATTCCAAATATATATTACTTCTGTGATTGCATTGTTAATAGATAAAATATGCCTTCTTGAAAACTTCTGGGAATTTTACCGTTTAACTGTTTAATTCCTACACTATGAAGGCTATATTCTATATCATGGATTTCCCCTAAACTGCATAGATCATCAGTTGGGATTGAGCTATAGTTTGAGAAGACTTTTGTGACAACTCATTTCTCAGGGTCACCTAAAGCCAAGAAAACTAAGAAACTACCTGCTGATCTCATAGGTAAGTGATTAACGAAGGAAGTGCTTTGCCAGTTTTGTCTAGAGGTATCTTAAACAGTTATAAACTTTCATTTTCTTTTTTTATTATTTTAAATATATTTTATTGATTTTTTTACAGAGAGGAAGAGAGAGAGATAGAGAGGTAGAAACATGGATGAGAGAGAAACATTGATCAGCCACCTCCTATGCACCTCCTACTGGGGATGTGCCCGCAACCAAGATACATGCCCTTGACCAGAACTGAACCTGAAACCTTCAGTATACAGGCCAATGCTCTATCCACTGAGCCAAACCAGTTAAGGCAAACTTTCATTTTCTATGTTTTTTTGTGTGTAAGAAAAATCAAGTACAAACAAGTATAATGGCATAGTTGGGAGACAATAGGATGATTCAAAGAATTTCCTCTTATGCAATAAATCTGTATGTTCCTATTGTCCAATATTTTTTGGAAGGAGAATGTTTAAAACACATAGCATTCTATCATATTGGTTTGTTAATGTATAAGTACTAGAGGTCCGCTACATGAAATTTGTTGCAACAGTAGGCCTTCCTTCTTCCCGCTGCCAGCACTGGCTTCCCTCTGGCACCTGGGACCTGGGCTTCCCTTGCAGCTCCAGCTTTGTCCAGAAGGTCGTCTGGAAGGACATCTGGTCTAATTAGCTTATTAAGTTTTTATTATTATAGATGTGGGTAGGAAAATTGACTTGATATTTTAAATTTAACCACTTAGACAGCAGCTTGGAAGTAGGATCCCTGTGTTTTTGCATTAGCTTCATTAACAACATCCTGGACTTGCATATTTTATCACAGAACAGAGTTTGAACCAGTTAATGAATTCCATTTACCAAGTGGAACACAAAGGACCAGAGGCAGGAGTCCAGAAATTGGGAAGGACCTCACAAGATCAATTCAGGGATGCAGGTGTTGCTGAGGCATTAGACAGGTTGTTGGTTGAGGAATTTGGAAAGCAAGCCAAATGAAATACAAACCCAGCTCTATGCCCTACAAGCAGATGGAAAGAGATTCAAGTTCAACAAATGGCTAAGGAAATGCTAGTGAAGGAGTCCTGAATTTTAACAAGAGCATTTTTGAGGATGTTGTGAAAAGAGCAGAAGAAACTGTACTGATAATAAAATGCAAAAAAAAATAATAATAATAAAGAGGAAAACCACTGTGACTTCATACTTCTAAGTCATGTAAGAACTTGCCTATAGTGACACTTATGTGTTAGGATCTATACTAAAAACTTCACATGCTGGATGTCAAGGAGAATGTGAAATCTTTCACTGGAGTGTTGAGTTGGTTGATGGGTGTGATAGGCAGGTGCCCTCTTCCTTCCTTTCTCATCACTCCATGTGTATCTCTTCTGAAGCTGAGCATGTGGTAGATGACAACCTCCCCCATAGAAGAGGACAATGCTTTCATCAAGGAATGCTCCCTTGCTAGGACTCTGCACTCGCTCTCCAAGTCCACTTGTAGGAGGACATAGGATAGTTTATAAAAATAAATAATAAAAAAACAACTTTATGGCATTAATGAGTATTATGGAGGAGATGCTCTTACATTTGATGGTCCAAAATACAGTCTCTAGTGCAAGAATATCTGAGTTTATTTCTCATTTCTTACCTGTAAGTCTTGACTTATTTTTTAACCTCTCAATGAATTGTTGCAAAGATAAAATAAATTCATATGCTGCAAAGATAAGTTGATAATGCATTTAATACATCTAGAGTAATATGCATCAAGCTTATCAGTTATTTTGATGATATGGCATCCAAGGCAGATAGTTGCTTTGATGAAATTGATTTTTGAAGATTCCTATTTACTCTTTATGATTTTAACCATGTCATGTCATGCCATTTCATGCCCTGTCATGCCATGTCAGGTCTCCTTTCACTACGCTGCCCAAGTTACAGGCATAATAATAGCTGAAGACTGTGGGTTAATATTTCAAGAGCAGTAAGCTAACTCTATTCAGGGTTTTGAGTTCAGTAGTCTAAATTTTAAAGGGGTCTAAATGAGGAAAAAAAGAGATAGCACAGATAAGTTGCCTGCCATTCACCATTTTACTGACATTATCACAACCAAACAAACCCAGGTCACACCTGATCCAGATTGTTCCTAGTCCCTCCTTTAATTATTTTTGTAAGTGTTGTTCTAAAGGTGTGTTTATGATCATTAATAAGTCCAGTTCTGATGATCTACTTTTTCTAATTAGTCATTCATTTTCTTAAGTGTTCAGGCAAATCACTTAAAGTACTCAGGGCAAAAATTGCAACTTTAAATGCTTTAAAAAGCCAGGCAGATACCTAATTAGAAGTGACCAGATATAAGAAACAGTAAGAAGTTAGTGGGTCATGGTGATCTCAGAGCATACACCTTGTGGAAACAAACAAGCTATGAGTTAGTTTCATGTAACCCTTCCATTTGGGAATGAGAAGGTAGGATTCATATACTCAAATTAATCCAGAAATTCTTATTTTAATGTGATATTTCTTGATTTAAAAATGTTTTTGATAAATTAAAAAAAAGACTCTTCTACAACTCATCAGAAATTATTTTGTAGGGGAAATTTAATCTTAGGTATAAGGGGAGGGAGAAAAATCAGGATGTATAATGCTGGCCAAGGATAATACTTTAGTGAATCATATGGAAGGGGAACTTTTAAAATAATCTTCAGAGCTTCTTATTATATGCTCAGGCTATTTTGGCCAGGGGAAGAATAGGTTATATGTGAAATTGAAATTGGAAAGTAAGATGACAGTACTATAAGGCATTAATGAGTTTTATGGAGGAGATGCTCTGACATGTGATGGTCCAAAACACAGTCTCTAGTGCTAGAATATCTGAGTTTAAATCCTGGTTCTCACTTTCTACCTGTAAATCTTGAGCTAGTTATTTAACCTCTCAATGAATTGTTGCAAAGATAAAATAAATTGTTATGCATTTAACACATCTAGAGTAATATGCATCAATGCGTTGATATATGAAGAAAACATTGTAGGAAAAACCTACATGATTGATAATTCAAACATGCTTTTCATCCAATCTCTGTATCTCATTAGCAAAAACAGAGTAAAAAATATCTTTAGAAAGTGAGCAATACTTCAGTCAAGTAGAGGTAACACAGTCAATGAAAATTATTGCTATATTCTTTCATTAATTCAACTATTTAGCATTTCATAATTTCTCTCATTTATTATTCAAAATTAATAAATATCTATGGACTACATATTACTGTTTTTATGACAGAAGGATGCAAAACCAAATTATAGGAAAACAAATTTAACTTTTGCCAGAAGACAGGCACAGAGTATACACTGTAAAGGGACTGATAAAAAGTCTCCCACCATGAAGAATTACACAGTTCTAATTGCTAATAGTTCAAAGGTATGGAGACAGATTCAGAACAAAGAGAAAGAATAGAGAGAATAAAGTAAAGATGTGGATATAGGGTTTTCAGAATAAGTTACCCCAGGATTTGCCTCGGTGGTATGGAGGTTCTTTTAAGTTAAAAGCAATGGAGACCCTGTGTGCTCAAGAGAAACTTCAGTGCCCACTCCCCTTTAACTAGAAGAATTTGAATTATGTGCCTTACCCATAATGGGAAATTATTAGATAATCTTCTGAAATCTCTCTATATAGCAGGGAAAAGTATTAATCACTAATATCTTCTCTTCTTTTTTTTTTCCTGCCCTTTGAATCCTTAAGGCAGCTTACCTTGTTCTTAGCTCAGAATACCATATATACCTCCTTTTAACTTTTTGTCATCCTGAACCTCTCATTTATGAGGGGTTACTGACTCATGTATGTGGAGGGTGCCTGCATATATATATATATATATATATATATATATATATATATGTAATTAGATTTGGTTCTTTTTTCTTACTAATCTGCCCCATGTAGATTTAATTATTAGTCTAGCCTAAATAACCTTGATGGTAAAAGATACTTTTATTCCCCTACATGGGTTACACTTACACAGCAAGTTCTTAATTACCCATTTCTGAGTATATAAACAAGATCCACCAATTATGCATATTTCATTCCAGGGCAGCATTTCCATGGAAAATGACCTTCTAAATAATATTTTAATTCTAGTTTCCTAGTTTCCAAATATGAAACCAAAAGCAAATTATTTCTCCTTGTCACCAGACCAGAACCAGCATATCTGGGACTTGACTTACATAGGAAAGAATTCAAGAAAAAGTCAGAATGAGAACAAAAACAAGTTTTATTCAAATAGAACAAAAAATGGGGGAGGAGTAGGACTCAGATTTCTGGAGATAGGATCAAGGGTTTCATCTGGGACTGGCTGCACCACCTGCTGTCCCTGGTTGCGGGTTTCATAGAGGGCTGCTTTGAATGTAGAGAAAGTACAGTTGGAGAGAATGAGGTGAGATCGCAAGTGTGTTGCATGCTGCAGTCATTCAGTTCCTGGATTTTACATGTTTCCAGATTTTGAACTTTGTGGCACCAAATTCAGTCTCTGCCTTCTAGTTGAAAAGAACCTTGCCCCTAATCTAGCCCATTACAGAAGTATCAGGTTGTTCTCTCCCTACACATACTCCATCTACTTGTGGTATCAATTTTCATTAAAACAATGGTATAATGAGCTTTGGAGTCAGTCTCTGGACAGTTTTTCCTCTATCTTAGGTGGATCTGGTTTTAGCCAGTCATTGTTGTTGTTCACTTCTATGACTACCAGTTTCTTGGTAGGGGCTCTGATGAGAGCATGTAGCAATTTATCAGCCTGAGATGTCTACCTCATTCCACTTTTCAGGAGTTTTTCAAAACTTTTCTTCTCTTGCCCCATCCTCAAATTGAGTGTGTTGTTCCACTGAGAACACAGGCTTGCCAGGATTGAATAAATAATAAATAATAAACTTCAGTATTACTTCCATATCTCGTAGGTCCAATGGCTAGCTCAGGAGAGAGAAAGGATAAAGATTATCTCACTCTAGCAGAAATCAGCTGAGGCTGATGACAGGAGAGAGGCATGAAGGAAAAGGGGGCATTATTTTAGATGCCTGGGTTATCCAGAAAGAACCAGACCCCCCTTGTCTGGACAGAAAGGAGGACATCAGATGTGCCAGCCATTTCAGCATCAGCATGACCCAAGTCTACCTTGTTATACTAGGAACCCTAGAGGAGGAGCCACAGAGCCTGCTGTTTTATAATATAACTGGACACTTTAAAAAAATTATCGGTAGGTTTTCATGGGCATAGCTGCTCACACAAACATAATCTAATGCTCCTTTCAAATAACAGCCCATTCTAATATTCCTTCTCACTTTCACTGCAACACAATCTCAATCATTCATCGTCACTCTTTATTGGTAGCACCATGATGACTACACTCTCAACTTGGAATGCAGAACTAGAAAAAGGAATCTCATACCCTTTAGTCGACCTCTTCTCACACCTATCAGCTTGTCTCCATGATCAGGGATTTTTCTTCCTGTGGGTAAAACACATACATCTATCTTCCCATCAGCTGGACAAGAACCTGTACTCTCATCTATCTCTCACCCAATGTAGATGCAGCTCCTAATAATCAGTCTTTACCTGTCCCCATAACTCCTCATATCTGACACAAAAGAGGAGTCCAGATAATCCCTCTCCTCCTAACCCTTGGCATCATAGCAGGGGTTGGAACTTTCACAAGGAGCTTAACCACTGCTCATCCCA
This sequence comes from Lasiurus borealis, assembly GCA_004026805.1. Lineage (NCBI taxonomy): Eukaryota > Metazoa > Chordata > Mammalia > Chiroptera > Vespertilionidae > Lasiurus > Lasiurus borealis. Next base: position 26,872 of record PVJN01005025.1, on the reverse strand, counting down.
TTTTGAAACCCTGTCTCAGAATCTACAAGAAACATGTGGATGCCCAGCAAGGAGCAAAACTGGGAAAGTAAGAACCTCACCCCTAGAGTAACCTAGTCTCCCCTTTCATAGTACTAGTGAGGCAACTGAGATCCCTTACTCTTTTCCCCCTAAAAATAACATCTAGGTCTAAGTTGTATTTCAGCTCCCAGCCCAGAAAAGCAGCAACACCAGACAAGCTATGCTGTGGCAGCCACAGGACCAGCTTTTACCTCCCAAGTGACTCAACAGGATCTCTCTCGAGACTTCACCAACCAGTCTCTTAGGGAAATCAGATTGCTGCACCCCTTGTCCAGGATGGAAAACATATGTTTTTCACTTACTTACCCCATGGCTCCTCCCACTATTAGGCCCATTGGTATTTATTCTTTTAATTTTGCTCTTTGGCTCCTGTCACATGCTCTGTTTCACTAGTTTCTTGCAGAACAGAATGCAGGTCTTTGCCAACCAGAAGGTGGGATAGATCTATCTAGCCTTGAATTTAGAACCTAGCACCAGAATCATTGAGACCCCTGGTATTTGCCCCCTCTCAGCAGGAAGTAGCTATGGAAGATGGATCTTCAGCCCCTAACCTTGCCTGGACTCTCAATTTTTTTTAATATTACCAAAAGCCTGGAATGATAGATCCTCTCTTCCCCCAACTGATGGATGACGTATGATGTAATCTGCCCCTGTGGTCTGGACATTTCTAAGCACCTAACCAGGCATCTTGTATGAACTATACATTGAACAACCAATCAGCACCTGCATAATACCCTAAGCTCTTGATTCCTAAGTGCCTAAACATGTGCCTTATATGAAACCACCAATCAGCACATGCCAAGTACCCTAAGCCCCATCCCTTCTCATTCCTCCTTCCAAAAGGTGTGTTCCCCTCTGCACGTGTTGCTACTCTCACCTTGTGAGATAGTCAGGCAGGGGTCCTTCTCCTCTAAGAAAGCCTGTAGTCCTGGTTTCCAGCCCTCTGTCTCATCTTTCAACTAGAAGCTACATTTGGCCACTAACAGCCAAATTAAGAACTTGCATACAAGATTCAAAACTACACCCAGCTGTTGGAGGAATCCAAGATGGTGCCATAGGTAAACACATACACTGCTGCCTCACACAACAATTTCAAAACTACAACAAAAAGAACGGACATTATCCAGAACCACAGGAAAGCTAGCTGAGTGGAAATTCTACAACTAGAAGGAAAGAGAAGGGCTCACAGAGACCAGAGAAGCTGCAAAAAAACTGAGGTATGAAGACGTGTGCATGGAGAGAGCAGGTACCTGAGAACCTGGCTGGCTTTCTCTGGCGGGAGGGAGACAGAGACTCTCAACAGCATTGAACCCCTTATCCTAAGACACTAAACCCCAGATCCAGCCAAAACTCATATAGGGGGAGTTTGGACTGTGAAAAGGGAGAAGTGCATGGAAATTTAAGGGAGTCACAAAAGATCAGAAGTCTGGTGGCACACACAGCACTGTGTGCAGAGGACCAACTGCTGATTGTGCCACTGGCTTTCACGAGTGGGCAGGAGACAGACCCTCCCAACAGCGTCACTTCTAACTCCACTAAACCCTGGTTTTGAGCAAAACCCTGGGGACCCAGACTCATATGGTCCCGAAGTGCAGGGGAGCCGGAAAGGCAGCAGTCTAGAGGCACTCCCAGAGAAAGCATGCCCGCGCACAGGGACGGCTCCAGCAATTACCCAGTCACGTGAGACTCAGGGCTCTGGAGGGCAGGGCCAACTGGAAGGCAAGGAGGTCCCTTAAGCCCTGAGACTCCACCCACCCCAAGCTCAACAGAGAGGCTTCTGCAGTTTTGCAAGTCTGGTATCATAAGGCTGAATCCAACACAGAAGTTCTCCAAGAATAGTGAAAATGCCGAGACAAGGGAAGGGATCACAAACAAAAGAAATGGAGGAAAACAAACGACTGGATATAGAGTGCAAAACCATGCTTATAATGTTTTTCAAAAATATCCTAGAGAAGTTGGATAAAGTTAGCAAGACCCAAGAGGAGATGGCAAAGAACCAACTGGAGATGAAAAAGAACCAACTAGAGATGGAACTAGAAATTAAACATACACTGACTGAAATAAAAAATATTATACAGAAACCTAGCAGTAGACTAGAGGAAGGCAAGAATCAAGTCAAAAATTTGAAATATAAAGAATAAGAAAACAATCAACTGGAAAAGCAAGAAGAGAAAAAATCCAAAAATGTGAAGATAATATAAGGATCCTCTGGGACAGCTTCACGCATACCAAGATCAGAATTGTCGGGGTGCCAGAGGAAGAGAGAGAGCAAGATACTAAAAATCTATTTAAAGAAATAATGACTGAAAACTTCCCACATCTGGTACAAGAAATAGACTTACAAGTCCAGGAAGCACACAGAATCACATATAAAAGGAATCCAAAGAGAACTACACAAAGACACATCATAATTAAAATACCAAGAGCAAAAGACAAAGAGAGAAAATTAAAAGCAGCAAGAAAGAAACAGTTCATTACCTACAAGGGAGCACCCATACGACTGTCAGCTGATTTCTCAACAGAAATGATGTAGGCCAGACCGGAGTGGCAAAAAATATTCAATGTGATGAATAGCAAGAACCTACAACCAAGAATACTCTATCCAGCAAAGCTATCATTCAGAATTAAAGGGCAAATAAAGAGCTTTACCGGTAAGAAAAAGCTAAAGGAGTTCATCAACTCAAAACCAGTATTATATGAAATGCTGAAAAGTACTCTTTTAGAAGAGGAAGAAGAAAAAGGTAAAAGATAAAAAAATTATGAACAACAAATATGTATCTATCAACAAGTGAATCTGAAAATTAAGGGAATTGAAGATTTGATCAACAGAATAAACTGGTGAATATAATAGAATTGGGAGCACAGAAAGGGGGTAGACTGATAATTCTCAGGAGGGAAGGGGGGAGGGTGGTACAGGGAGAGACTGGACAAAAATCATACACCTATGGATGAGGTCAACGGGAGGGAAGTAAGAGTAGAGGGAAGGGTGGGAGCCGGGTGGAGGGGAGCTATGGAGGGGAAAAAAGAGAAACAAATGCAATAATCTGAATAATAAAGATTTAATTAAAAAAAAAAAAAAACTACACCCAGCCAGTATGACTCAGTCCTTGAGTGTTAACTCATGTACCAAGAGATTGGCAGTTTGATTCTCAATCAGGGTACATGCCTGGTTATGGGCTCCATCCCAGGTTTGGGGCATGCAAGAGGCTGCCAATTCGTGTTTCTCTCTCATAATTGTTTCTCTCCCTTCCTCTTTCTTTAAAATCAACAATAACATATTTTTTTTTAAAGAGCTCTTCTCCTTAAAAGAAGAATACATCCTTTGACAAAGTTACACCATCTTGTTTAGACCAGAAACTTTCCTAGTGAAGTAACATTTCTTGGAGAGTTATAATCCTACATAAAGGTGTCTTTTCTCAGGTCTACCCACTAATATTATGATTTTATAAAATAAATAATTATTCTTTACATTATAGGTCAAAATGTTACAAGATAGGAGAGGGGTTTGTTCCCCACAGTTGTTCATGGCAGTGGGGTTCTTGGCATACTCCTGGAATAAGAATTTCCTGAAACCCCCCACAATAAAATGAGGTATATTAGAAAGTGTTATTTTCATGGAATTATACCCCTGAGCTTCCAAAGTCTCATTTTCCTTTGCCAAATCATAGAAGAAATGTAGGTGGAGTTTTAGCAGAGCTAAAATCAGAGTCAGTGTCCAGAGTTTCCTTTCTATGTTGGAGCTGGGTCCAATACAGGCTAGCTTAGCTTTATTCCCCACTGCAGTCTATCAATTCATTGCATGTGGGGGTCTGCATGGCCATGTGTCACACGGGCAAATGTAAACAAACAAACAACAACAAAACAACAAAAAAAAGAGAGCATGCTCCAAGAAACAAGAGCAACAATAGTCAAGAACTCAAATTTACTTGTTTGCAGTATTATGTATTCCCAAAGTTTTGCATATTTGCAGTGGCCATGCCCGTCTGGCCAACCAATTGCATCTTTGGGTGTGATTGAAAGACAAATACCTCCCTTATGTTACTGCAACTTTACTGAGCACGTGTCTACCTTCCCTTTGTTGGATGGATCCCTTTCTTCCCTGAGGAGTGCAAAGTTGCAGCTTCCTGGTGAAGATACCCCAAAAATATGCCTATAATATCTGCTCTTCCCTTTGCTTCTTTCCTATTACAGTGGTACCTCTTGATACAAGTTTAATTCATTCCGTAACCTTGAGGCATGGGAAACTATGAGACACGGTAAACTGGTGGGGTTGTGTGCAGCTGGCCGATCCATGTGATTACTCGTATTTCAACTGTTGCTCGTATTTCAAAGCTCCCTTGACAGCTTGTATCTCAAAATCTCGAATGTTAGGGCACTCATATCTCGAGGTACCACTGTATTAATAACTAAAGGCCCAGTGCATGAAATCCGTGCATGGGAAGGTGGTCTCTCAGCACAGCCTACACCCTCTCCAATCTGGGACCTCTTGGGGGCGGGGAAGAAGAGGAGTCCAACTACTGGTTTAGGCCCAATCCTGCAATCTGGGACTGTTGACTCCTAACTGCTCACCTGCCTGCCTGTCTGACCATCCCTAACCTCCTTTGCCTGCCAGCCTAATTGCCCCTAACCATCTCTGTCTGCTAGCCTTATTACTCCCTAATTTCTCTACCCACTTCTGCCTCAGCCCCTGCCATCATGGCTTTGTCTGGAAGATGTCTGGTCTAATTAGCATATTACCCTTTTATTAGTATAGACTAGCTATCACACAGTATTAAAGATATCACCAACCCTGAGAATTTGAAGTAATTGAAAGTTTCTAAAAGAAACCAAGATAGCTGTGTTGAATATAAATATCAAACTTAAAAAAAAAAAAAAAAAACTATAACTCTAGTTTCTGGTAATTAAACAAAAATGAGAAATCACTCCTACATTTTGATAAGATGTTTTGTTTTCTGAAAGTTGAGGGCTGGAGAATCTGCCTTTTCCTGGCTCTCTTCTCTTCCTTTGGCATCCAGGGTCTTTCCCCAATGCCATGTGGCAGCCTTGGATAGGGAGAACTTTTACTGCACTAAATTGTATTTACTTCTCTGAATTCCTGAGCCTGATACTAGGTTCTCTGTGGGAGCTCCATAAATATTCATTGATGGGGATAGTAATGAATACTAGATTTTTTTGGCTCCCTGCATTCTGACTTTAATCCAGCCATTTCCTTCTCTCTTTCCTGAGGGAACTGGCAATCTGTTTAAAGCATGCTTGTACTTTGGAATCAGGAGAAGAAGCCAGCATAATTATTAGCTCCCAGTGATTCCAGGACTGTCAGTTAATCCTCAGGTCTTGCCACTTTCTCTACTCTACACACTGAGCTAAGTTTACATATAAGTGAATTAGGTATCAACTTGAAAGATTTATTTCAGTCATGAAGAGATGGCTAGGAAGGTTACTTTCTCTCTCAAAATACTGTGCTCTCAAACACACCAGTGTATAGTTATCAGAAGTTTTATGATCCAACCATTCTCTGAACTATCAACTGCCTTCTCTTTAAAAAGCCAATTTAAGAAGCCAGGCTGTGTGACTCCAACTACAGAATATTCTGAAAAAGAAAATACAGAGATGGTATAAAGTTCAATGGTTGCCAATGGTTGTTTGTGTGTTTGGGAGGGGTGGATGATAAGCAGAACACAATGTAAATACAGTGATACCCTTATGATGGGGAGACATCATTATACATATGTCTAAAGCCATGTACACTACCAAGAGTGAACCCTGATGTATACTATGGATTTTGTGTGCCTAGGTATCAATATAGGTTCATCAATTGTAACAAATGTACCACTCCAGTGGGAAATGTTGATACTGGAGAAGACTATGCATGTGTGGGGGCAGGAGATATATGAGATATCACTGTACCTTCCCCTCAGTTTTCCTGTGAATCTAAATCTGCTCTAAAAAATAAACAAACACAAACAAACAAATGAAAACTACTGTATGTAGCTTTGAGTATATCAGGGAATCAAAATGGGGAAGGACTTGGTTCTGGTATTGGTTTTTCTACCAAGTAGTTATTCAACTTCACAAAAGCCATTTTATCACTTTGGGACTCAGTTTACATATCTATAAAGTGATGCAGCTGAAAAAGAGTATGCATGTCTAAGTTTTCTCATCTCAGTTAACTTTTAAAGTAATAAATAAATAAAATTATTACAATGTAGATTTAAAAATATGAACATGTTATGGAGAGACAATAGCTGGGAAGACCTGGGAGCAAGGTGGAAGGGTCAATGGGGGGATAAAAGGGAGACATCGATAATATTTCTGACAATAAAGATAATTTTTAAGTGAATATATTAAATATATTATTTAACTTGTTACTTAAATAACAAGTAATATGTTACAACCAAATTATAGCAGATCCAAAGAACAAAAATACTGATAGATCTAGAATAATAAAGGGAATAGATGAACTGAAGTCAAACTATTTCCACTTTAGGAAAGTCAGTTGAATCTCTGCTGTAAAAAAAAAAAAATGTCTGTAGGCAGACACTATTTCTCATTGCTATGAATTATCTACAATTCAGAGACTTTTAAAATAGCTCCCAGAAAACTCTAAAGGTTTGTTCTAGATGATGCATAGTTTCAAAGCACATTGTTTTTCCCTGCATTAAGTGCCAAGTACAATACATGGTCTAAATGGGTACTCGGGATTTTTAGTCATTTATATTTCTCCCAAGAGGATGATTTCTCCATTGTCTAGCACGCAGGTCCACTGCCCAATATTAGGGTATTTGAAGAACAATTTTCTTTTTGTTCTCTGGCCTGGTATCAACTGGATGATACCTAACATTTTATACACGAACTTTCTGTTAGATTGCATTTTTCTGATCTAGTGAGGAATAGTCTGTATTTCTTTTTTCTCTCCTTATCTGAAGGAGAGTGTCAAGCTGTTGAAAAACAACAGGGACACTTCTCATGAGAGGCCTTTTCCTTCTCTGGCATCAGCGATAATCAGAATTTGCAGCCATTCCTGCTTGTGACTAACTATGAGGGTTAAATTAACAAACCACTGTTCTTCATGAAATCTACCAGATACTGCAGGTGGACTTAACATGTCCAGATACTGCAGGTTGAATTAACATGTCCCTGTCCTTCATGAAATCTTACCTTCTCCTGAGTGACAATTCACTGTGATTCATTCCTTTTTTTCTTTCCTTTCTTTCTTTTTCATTTCACTGGAGTCCAACAAAAAGTCAACTCTTGGAAACATTAAATTCTGAATCCTGGCTATTTTTTTATTATTTATCAACAAAAATTCCATGGCAAACGGATATGATTGTATGATAAAATTATTACCTGACATTGGCAAAATCAGGGGTGCATGTGGGGGGTGTTAGTACCTTATTAAAGGTATCTGGGAGAAAAAATGGCAGTGGAATAGACAGACATGTCTGGAGCCTTGTCACTGAGCAGACATAAAGAACAGCTGAGGGTCACATTGGGAGTATTTGTTGGCAAGTTGAGGGACAGCTATTCTCTAAGAGAAGGTGGGGGATTGCTGGATGGGGCTCCCCTGACCAGGCAGTCCCTCTGCCACAGGGTTTTTTTCTCCCAGAGCCAACAGCACAAATGTGGAGACTGCACCATCTTGGAGGGGAAAGTGGATGTTTATGGCAGCCTGAAAAGCTACAGCTGCGGGCACTCACTGTTCAGCTGGAGGACCCAGAACACCGCTCCCCAACTGGCACAAACACTTAGATTCAGAGGAGCTCCATGCACCACATAGAAAGGTCAGATTTTCCCTGGGATAAGGTGAAGTCTCTGGTCCCGTAGAACAGAGAGATGCGCACACTGTGGGAACTGGATCAGGGGAAAACTGCACCAAGAAAAATTCATAAACATTGGGCAGGGCATGATCCCTGAATGTGGAAGGGGCCCTCAGAGATGTTAACAAAGGGGAGCTCTAGAAAGCAACCCATTTTGATCTGAGGCAGAAGGACAGCTTGGGAGTTATTAAACTGTCCCAGCTGCTTGAACAGGAGGGGGGAAGGGGAAGTGCACAGACTGCACCCTTTCCTCATCAGACCCTGGCTTCTGATTGCTAAGCCAAATACATAGGATCACCCAATTGGGGACATCCTAAGAAACTGCAGGGGAAAGTTGTTTTTCTGGAACCTGGGGATCAGAGCGCAGAATAACCATCAGAGAACCAGCTCTGGAGCAACCCACTCCCACAAACCAGAATTGAGTGCCACAGAGAAAGCAGGATATAAGCACAGGCAGAGAGGACCTATAGTCTCAGAGGTCAACTCCGAAACACTGCCACCCAGGGGATGACTCACAAATTGACTCTTGCATAATCACAAAAGAATAAAGAGATTAAGACACACTGCCTGCTTAAAAACCAGGACTGGCTTACAACACTGAGCAGCAGTGGAACACAGGGAACTACAATACCATCCCACCTAGGAAACAGGCATGCCAAACAGAACAATAGAGGAAGTGAATGACCTACACTACTGCACATTCTCTTGTTTTATTTTTAATTATTTTTATTTTGTCATCTTTTAATTTAATTTTTTTTCTTTTTTCCTCAATTGATTTTATCTTTTTAATTCTTACATTTTTATTTTCAACCACTAACCTTACTCAGCCTCCCCTGAAGCAGAGGACCGCATCAGTAAGCTAGAAGACAAGGTAAGAAAAAATACTCAACTATAGTAGTTTATAGAAAAAAAAAAAAAAGCAAGAGGAGAGCCTAAGGGAACTTTGGGATAACACACAAAAAAAACAACATCCAGAACGAGTGGAAATTGAGCAAGGAATAGAAACCTTTTTGAAGAAATATTGACAGAAAACTTCCCTAATAGGAAAGAAAAAACCCACAAAAACCCAAGAAGCTCACAGAATCCCAAGCAAAATGAACACCAACAGACCGACACCAAGGCACATTATAATTAAATTGGCAAACACCAACAACAAAATAAGAATCTTAAAAGTGGCCAGAGAGAGACAGAAAGTTACCTACTATATCCTCAACAACACTTGTCATTTGTTGATTTGTTCATGATTGCCATTCTGACAGGTGTGAGATGGTATTATATTGTGGATTTTATTTGCATCATAAAAGCCATATATGATAAAGCCACAGCTAACATTATACTCAATGGATATAAATTAAAACCATTTCCCCTAAGAACAGGAACAAGACAGGGATGCCCACTCTCACCTCTCCTGTTTGACATAGTACTGGAAGTATTAGCCATTGCAATTAGACAACAAGAAGAAATAAAAGGCATCTAAATTGGATAAGAAAAAGTAAAGCTGTCCTTATTTGCCAATGACATGATACTGTACATAAAAATCCCAAGACTCCATCCAAAAACTAATAGACTTAATAAATGAATTCAGCAATGTAGCAGGATACAAAATTCATGCCAAGAAATCTGTGGCATTTCTATACACTAATAGTGAAATTACAGAAGGAGACACTAAAAAAGCAATCCCATTGACCATCACACCAAAAAAATTAAGATACCTAGGAATAAACTTAACTAAGGAGGTAAAAGACCTATATGCTAAAAATTACAAGACAATGAAAAAAAAAAAGAGATAGAGGAAGACATAAACAGATGGAAGAACAAACCATGCTCATGGATTGGGAGAATCAACATCATTAAAATGTCCATACTACCCAAAGCAATCTATAGATTCAATGCACTACCCATTAAAATACCAACAACATATTTCACAGACATAGAAAGAACTCTCCAAAAATTCATCTGGAACAACAAAAAAAAAGACCCCAAATAGCCACAGCGATCCTGAGAAAGGAGATTAAAGTAGGTGGGATCTCAATATCAGATTTCAAGCTATATTACAAAGCAACTGTTCTCAAAACAGCCTGGTACGGGCACAAGAACAAACACTTAGTCCAATGGAAGAGAATAGAGAATCCAGATATCAACCCAAACCACTATGCTCAATTGATATTTGACAAAGGAAGCATGAACATACAATGGAAACAAGACAGTCTCTTCAATAAATGGTGTTGGGAAAATTGGACAGATACATGCAAAGAAATAAAACTAGACCACCAATTTACACCATACACAAAAATAAAATCCAAATGGATGCAGGATTTAAACATAAGACAAGAAACTAAATATACTAGAGCAGTAGTTCTCAATCTTTCTAATGCCGCGACCCTTTAATACAGTTGCTCACATTGTGGTGACCCACAACTATAAAATTATTTTCGTTGCTACTTCATAACTGTAATCTTGCTACTGTTATGAACTGCAATGTAAATATCTGATATGCAACATGTATTTTCATTGTTACAAATTGAACATAATTAAAGCATAGGGATTAATCACAAACACAATATGTAATTATATATTGTGAAATATTTATTTCTAACTACAAATAAATGAAATTTTGTCTTGAATCGTGTTGTAGCATGGGTAACAGTCTTCATATGACAATAGTAAACTACATTGCTACACTTTGCTACACCGAGGAGAGGTGTGTTGGTTCCTAAAACAATGGGACATGTGTGTTTTCCGATGGTCTTAGGCCATCCCTGTGAAAGGGTCATTCGACCCCCGAAGGGGTTGCAACCCACAGGTCGAGAACCGCTGTACCAAAGGAATCCAGAGGCAGAGAAATCTCAGACATATGCCGAAAGAACTTCTTCACTGATACTTCTCCAAGGGCAATGGAAGCTAAAGAGAAAATAAACAAATGGGACTACATCAAAATAAAAACTTTTGTACAGCAAAAAAACCATTAACAAAGCAACAAGAAAGCCCACTGTGTGGGAGAACATATTTGCCAATATTATCAATGATAAAGATTTAATCTTGAACATCTACAGCCAACTTATACAACTTAATAAAAAGAAGATAAATGATCTAATAAAAAAATGGGCAATGTGCCAAGTCCAGTTTGGCTCAGTGGATAGAGCGTCGGCTTGCGGACTGAAAGGTCCCGGGTTCGATTCCTGTTGGGGGCATGTACCTTGCTTGCGGGCACATCTCCACTGTGGAGCGTGCAGGAGGTGGCTGATCAATGTCTCTCTCTCATCGATGTTTCTGACTTTCTATCTCTTTCCCTTCCTCTCTGTAAAAAATCAATAAAATATATTTTTTAAAAAAAATGGGCAATGGGCTTAAATAGATCATTTTGGAAAGACAACAGAAGGAAGGCCAAGAGACACATGAAAACATGCTCAAAGTCACTAATTATCAGAGAGATGCAAATCAATCAAAACAACAATGCAGTATCATCTCACACCTATGGGAATGACAATTATCAACAAATCAACAAAGGACAAGTGTTGGCAAGGATGTGGAGAAAAAGGAACCCTCTTGCACTGCTGTGGGAATACACACTGGTGCAGCCACTGTGGAGAAGACTATGGAGTTTCCTCAAAAAACTAAAAATGGATCTCCCATTTGACCCAGCAATCCCACTCCTAGGAATATATCCTAAGAAACTAGAAACACCAATGATAAAGGATTTATGCACCCCTATGTTTATAGCAGCACAATTTACAACAGCTACAATTTGGAAATAGCCTAGGTTCCCGTCTGGAGATGAGTGGATCAGAAAACAATGATACATCTACACAATGGAATACTATGCTGCCATCAAAAAGAAGGAATTCTTATCATTTGCAGCAACCTGGATGGAACTGGGGAGCATCATGCTAAGTGAAATAAGTTAGTCAATGAAGTAAATACAACACATGATCTCACTCATTTATGGATAATAAATAAAATTATGGACTGATGAACAAAAGGATAGAGAGGCAGTAAGCATCAAACAGACTGTCAAACTGTAGTGGGAATGTTAGGGAGAGGTCGAGTAGATAACAGATCAATCAAAGGACTTGTATGAATGAAAATAAGCATAACCAATGAACACAAGACACTGGGGGGTTAGGGTATGCCTGAGAGGGGGGGGGCAATGGGAAGATATGTTTATATGTAATACATTAATACAAAATTTAGAAAAAAAATTAAAAAATAAAGGTATCCCCATAATTGGATGCTATCACTGCTTACAATGATAATTTTTAAGAGATCTAGAATAAAATTGGACTTCAGGTTCAAAGTGAAAACATTACATTTTAAACTCAATGAATGAATACATTTAACAGTATCTGCTTTGTGAAATACAAGGCCCTTATCAATGTTTGGTTTGTAGGCTATAATTCATTTTTAAGATTTTATTTTTCTTTAGAAGTAAAAATGAAAGTTTCTTCTTCAAAGTTCATTTCTAATTTAGTTTTCAGACAAGAGTTGGCTGCTATACTCATTTTTCATTATATAAGTGAATGTTGGCAACATAGTTGTGTCTCAAGCAAAATTTTACTGGAATAGACCCCAGATGGACAACACATTGGCAAATCCTCATCTCATAGGTGCGTTTGTGTATTTGGTCACAATATAACTGCAATAATTGAGTTTCTTTTTTCAGAAAAGAGTTTATTGAATTATAGAAAAGTGTCAAGTAAGGCTAATTTAAGTAAATTGGGACTAATGCAGACTTTGGGTTGATTTAAAAGCTTGAATAGCAACATATTTTAGAGGAAAGCCTGTTTTATTGCATTTATAGCAATCCTGACTTAGAATTAGGATGGTAATATAATTCTTACAATAAATAGACTTTTTCAAGTGTCAGGTCATCTACAGGTATTTTCAAGGTTTCAAAAGTGATTTAAATCAGTCTATCTTCATAAGAAAGTTTGTACATTTTCTGTAAAATCATTTTGACATTAGTAATTTGGTAAGTAAATTTGACTTTTCCATAGCACCTCACATCTCAGCACAGAGCTGTGCACATAGTGAATATTTAAGAACAACCACAAAGTAACATATAATTTTTTGTCTAATAGATGTGTCAGGTAGTTTTATGAAGTTTCTAAATATATACATTAACTTACCTTTTGTAAAACTATATGAAGTAGACACTTTTATTGCCCCTATTTTATTGGTAAAAAACAAACAAATAAAATAAAAAAAACTAAGGATTAGGGAAGTTAAGTGAGTTGACCAAGGTCTAATGGTAACCAAATATTTAATCCATATTTGATGAACACAATCAGGCTAGCCTCATACCATACCTCTCTTCAACACTATGTATGCCACTATGTCTTTGAATAAATTGTCAAATTAATATTTACTGGTTAATATATTCAAAGGTAAACTTCAAGATTTTGGTATTTGTGATATGTCTACTGTGTCTAAGACACTGTTGGATAATCTGTATGAATCATCATTTTATCTTTCTTTACTCCACAGATGTCCAAAAGGTATTATTCTAAACTCACTTTCAAATTAAGAAATGATTGTGAAAATTTTCAATTAATTACGCACATGGCTAAACTGGAAAGTTAGAGAGTCAATATTCACTCCGCTCTGGATCTTTCTTTCCATTGCATTGCCTTTGATTATTTTCTGAAATTTGATGATAGGTCAGAAAAAGAAAAATTAAGCTTTTTGTTTGTTTGTTTTATTTGGGGATAAAATATAGTACTTACTAAAAGGAAAGCTATTTCACCTAATAATCATCTATATAAGTAGCCTGGCTTTGATATAGCCATGGCAAGTAAAAGAGAAAAGAAAAATATGACAAAATAGATTTCCTATAACTAAACTAAATATTATCTGATTAAAAGAATACTGAATAGTTTTTTTTAAAGATAATTAAGTTCAAGTTATAAAACTTACTCCCTGTTTAAGCAAAGTTTTTATTTTTTTTTTCAGCTTGTTTACTTGTCAAGTAAGACGGTTTAGCTTATTTAGAGTTTTCATTGTTTTGTAAAATTTTTCTCCCAACTATTAAATCATCTGTTCACATTAAATTTTATATAGAGGACCTATAAGTAAACAAAAAATAAAATGTTTTGTATAAAGTGGGAGAAATGGGCTTGATAGTTGCCTATTAGGAATTTAATTTTGCCTGTTTTTTGGCCTTGATGTGACTACTAAAACACAGATGAGAAAACAATATAAAAGAAATCATCAGGTCCCTCTCATCTCTAGTATTCACCAACCAGTGACATAATATCTCAGTATTTGTTTTTTATCACAACACAAAAAATTGGCATTTATAGTAAAATGTGGTACAGTGGATACAGTCACGTTAGCTCTTTGAACTTACTTTATTTTCTTCTATTTTATCCCAGTTCAATGTTATCATGTTGAATTGCGTAGCTTGCTAGTTTAATTAGGCAGGTTTAGAAAGCTTTAGGAATGAAAGGGGTCTATAGGAAAGAAATACATAGTGGAGACTTGAAGACACCAGGGTGTTTATCTTACATATAAAGAGGATAGAGAAATAGCATAGGTAAATAGAAATATATCTGGCCTGTGCAATTAAAGACATCTATAACCCAAAAGGTATCTCGGGCCTCAGCAATCGAAGTGACTATAAGTTAAGACAAAAGTAGCCCTGACTTGTGTAGCTGGAAGGGCCTTAAGATAAGGCTTTCTCTGTCAACACAACTCAGAAAGCTATAAGATAAATCAACAGTGACTCCAACCAATAAGATAATCAGGGAAAGAAGGTGGCAGACACCATGTGGGCTTTGAGCTTTGAAAACTAATACTATGTATCAGAATGACCAGTATGAAGAGGTCAGGATCAGACAAAGAACTGACTCAAGAAAAAGAAAGCAGTAGTCAGTCACCCTCCTCAGGGCTTCTCTGTCCCTCCAGGAGGGACAGAGTCTTAGGCTTAGAATTTAGAATTAGGTTTTAGAGGTAGTGTTTGCTTACAATAAAGTTTCTGTACTTTTCATCCATCACCTTTTTTCCATGGCTTCATTCTTCAAAACCATGGAGACAAGAACCTAGGAATTCAGGACATTCCAGTTCAATTTTTGCATTGCAATGTCAGAAGTAAAATTTTCTTTATATGTAAACTTCAGTCTATTTTAATTTGTAAAATTACATTCTATTCATGAACTTATGTACTTAATAATTAGTAACAGATCACTTGAGACATACCTCAAAATAATTGCAATATCCTTGCATTGAGGTATCATTAATTTAAAAATCAATCATGCCTTTGATGATGGGAATGGCTTGATACTTTGGGGGAAGGATTAAGCACATGCCAATGATACTCTCTGCAAATTATCAGTGAAATATGTAATATCCAGGTACAAGTATTCTCTTTTCCTATTTCCATGAACCAGGAAGTGAATACTCATATGAAAGTGCAAACTTGATTCTTGCTATGGAAGAAGGCAATCTGGAAAATAAAGATTTATTTATTTACATCATGTAAACTGAGCATCCAGACAATTTCCATCTTTCATGCATAAGAAACAAGTTCTTTAAAGCCTAAGGTAGGTTAAGTGCCTTGTATAACTCAAGCCCAATGCAAGTGCATACAGTGGTAAGTCAAGATGTGCTGTGGTAACAAACAATCTCATATTTTAGTAGTTTAAAGCAATGCTGATGACCAAATTAAGTCATA
>PVJN01005025.1:0-11226 GCA_004026805.1 Lasiurus borealis | reverse complement strand
ATCTTGTGGCGGCCATCTTGTGTCCACATAGGAGCAGTCATCTTTGACCACATGAGGGCGGCCATCTTGTGCCTTAGAGTGACAATCAAATTGCATATTACTCTTTTATTAGATAGGTTATTGTATAGCAGATAATTATTGAATGATTAGGGTGGGGAAATTGTATAATAATACAGGATAAAGAAAAATCCTAAATGCCATACTAGACCACTCTTTTCCTAAAAGTACTTCAGACATCTTTAGATACAGAGTAGGGCAAAAGTAGGTCTACAGTTGTGAGTATGAATAAAACAGTTTATTCTTATATTATTATTTATTAATTGCTGTGTTATTTTCCATAGAACTGCAAACCTACTCTTGCCCAACCCTGTACTCTCTTACCATATTATTAGATTTCTTACCATATTATTAGATTCTCTATATCATGTTCCTTCCAGGTATTAGTCAAAGAGCTATATATCCCTGTTAACCTATTAAGTAGAACAGTTCTCTATCTCTAGGTAAGACCACTATTTGTATATCTTGAAATTCATTGAGGTGCTTTACTAAATAAGAAAGTAATGTGATTAGGTTCAGAATACTTAGACATATAAAGAAACATGTGGGTAGAGCAATCTCCAGGTCATGGATATCAGGAGAGTTTTGTCCTGTTACATTTGTGATGTAAGCTATATATAATGGGTTCCACAAGATCTCACAATTGTCCTAGGATTTTCCATCTAATATTGGCCACAAATATTGTTCTTTACTCACTGGGTAAACTTCAAAGGCCCAAATGCTGCATGTGAATTAAAAAAGCTCCGTGGAGTTCAGACAAACTTTGAACTCCATGTTGCAGTGAACAAAATAAAATTTCATAAAAAAAAAAAGAAAAAAAAACACACACTAAAAATAACAACAACAATGTTTCTTATAAGGGTCAGCTTAGCAGGGACCAGGCAGCACAGAATAGGTGAGAAGGAAAATTAATAAAAACTGGAAACCTTTTCAAACCACCATATGATTTACAATCAGGTTATTAGTCAAGTCAGTTCTTATTTTAACCAAAGTGTCCCTTTTGGTTTTCCTTGATGCTCATATCCAGTTCAGAGGGATGTTCCACAATAGGCTTCTTTCTTATGTCTCATAAATAAAACAGCTGCTTCTCTTAAAGTTAAAGCAAAGTAAAAATTAAGGATTTAGCAACCTTCCTTCATGCTTTCCTTTTCTGTTTTCTGGTAGTAATATCTAGATAACTTTAGGAACAAGATATGTTCAAGGATAAGTATAGGCTGATTTTGAAAGAAAACACGTATAATGTTGACTATTATTTAAAATCTGGGACTTCTGGTTAAGATAGTAGAGCAGGTAATAGCTGTGCTTGCCTCTACCCATGAACAAATAAACATTACAACTAAATTATAGAACAACCACGCTTGAGAACCACCTGAAGACCATCAAATTCATGCAGAGACATAAAACTTTTTCAGTTGCTCTTCCTTTTAAGTGGCTGGTCTACGACCATGCTGCAGACTTCACTAACACCTCCTAAAGGTCCCAAGTCCCCAAAAGCAGTGGCTGACCTTAGCATAATCTCTAGCTCTTTCTGAGAGGCTCACTGCCCAATATTAGTAGAAGTAGGCCTTGTATTGTAGCATAGACCCGCACATACAGTTACCAACCATAGATTGCTTTGTAGGTCTGACCAAGTGGCCTCTGGCAAGGCACAGCTGATCTGGGACTTCACTGGAGATTTTCTAAGAGGCCCAGAACAAATAAACCTGGTGGCCAGATTCAACCATACCACACAGACACACAATTAACTCCACAGATGACATATCATAAGAGGGAGCTAAATAGGCAAAAGAGATCTGCTACAGCAAATCTAACTCCATGGGATGAGCCCCCAATCAAGAGCTTGTCTAGTGTATTTGTAGCCAGTCCCTACAACCAGTCAGCTGAGAGTATATCCCATTCAGTAATGTAACAAAAGCAATCAAGGTTCAACTGCAGCAGTTGAACAGGACACATTCAAGGAATATACCTAGAGGACCTGGCTTAGGTGACAAGAGACACTATGCCATTGGGCTACACAGGATACCTACTATGTAAGGCCACTCTGTCCAAATTGGGAGATGTTAGCAGATCTACATAATATGTAGAAACAAGAAGAGGGGGCAACTAAAATGAGAAACAAACAGACAAAAAATGATCCAAATGAAAGTATAGAACAAAACTCCATAAAAAGGATTAAACAAAACAGAGGCAAGAAATATACCAGATATAGAGCTCAAACCACTGGTTGTAAGAATAGATAAATTAAGTGAGAACTTACACAATGAAATAGAAATGAAAGAAAGCCAGTCAGAAATAAAGAATACAAAAACAAAAATAAAGAATACATTAGATAGACTCAACAACCAATTGATGAAGCAGTTAATCAAATCAGTGATTTGGAAGGTAAAATAGTAAAAACAAACAAACAAACAAAAACATCTAATTGGAATAGCAGAAAAGAAAAGGAAATTTTAAAAAATGAGAACAGGGGAGGAAAAAATGGCAGTGGAATACACAGTCATGCCCCAGGCCTTGTACTGGAGCAGATAGAAAGAACAGCTGAGTGTTGCATGGTGTGTGTTTGTCGGTGAGTTGAGGGATAGCTATAATCCAGGAGATAGTGGGGGACTGCTGCATGGGGATTCCCTAACTGAATAGCCCCCACTGCTGCTGGGTTCCCTCCCTGAGTGATTGGCTTGAACCCAGAGACCGAACCATCTTGAAGGGGAAAATGGATGTTATCAGAAGCCTGAAAATCTACAACTATGACAGTCACTGAACAATTGTGAACCCCAGACATTGGTCCCCAATTGGTGCAAATACGCAGATTCAGAGGAGCTCTACACGCTACCACAGAAAGGTCAGATTTCACCTGGGAGAAGGTGAGTCCTCTGGTCCTGGCAGGAGAAATGCATACACTGCAGGAGCTAGAGATGAGGGAAAGTCTGCACCTAGAAAAATCCAGGGCTGTTGGGGCTGGCGTGATCTGTGAATGTGGAGGGGATCCTCAGAGCTGCTAACAGAAAGAAACTCTAAAAAGCAACCCATTTTTGATCTGACACCAGTGCTGTCCTGACTAGGAA
The DNA here is from genome assembly GCA_004026805.1 of Lasiurus borealis. Taxonomy (NCBI): domain Eukaryota; kingdom Metazoa; phylum Chordata; class Mammalia; order Chiroptera; family Vespertilionidae; genus Lasiurus; species Lasiurus borealis. The sequence continues at coordinate 8,107 of PVJN01005025.1, read as the reverse complement.
ATAGTGATGCCAAACACAACAGTAGAGGAAGTGAATGATCTTCACTACTGCACTTTTTTATTTTATTTTTTTTTCATTTTTTACTTAAGAAACTATTTTTTTTCTTTTGTCTTGACTTAATTTTACTTTCTTAGTTATTACATTTTTATTTTCAAACAGTATTATTACTATTTCTATTTTACCTTTTTTTTAAAAAAAAAGTATCATTTTATTTTCTCTTTATTTTAATTTGGGATTAGTGATCTACATTCCATTTTTATCTTCCTTTAGCATCATTTTACTCTATCTCAAATTTACCTTTATGCCATCACTCTCTTCCTAACTTTTCCCCTTTTGTTGTCCTGTTTCTCTTGCCCTTTTTCTGTTTAGATTTTCTCTATTCTTTCTTTTTATGCCCTGTTAAAATTTCACCCTACTTATATATCTAATATCCAATGCCCTCCTCCAAGTCCATACACACCTCTCTCTTCCCTGTTTTCACTATTCAAAAAATTGGTTGTTTGCTTGATTATTGATTATATTGATTTTTTTATAATTGTTTTGCTTATTTTTTTTTGTTTTGCTTTGTATTTGTTTGTGTTTTGCTTCTGTTGTTTCTTCCTCATTTAATATTAGTTGTTGTTTGTAGTATGTATTCATCTCCAGGTACTTGTGCTGGCATTTGTTGGGATTAGTGGCTGTTCTATTGAAATTTTCTCCCAATATATGTAGTTTGTTCCCCTCTTCTTTGGCATTCTCTTTCTTTTCTCTCTTAGTTTTTTTTTTCCTTTTCCCAATTTCATTTTTATACTTCTTTCTTTTTTTCTATTTATCTTCCTCTTCTATTCTCTAAGTCACCTTTCTCTGGTGGTCACCTTTATTTGGAATTATTAATATCGTGAATACATATCTGTTAGGGCCTTGTGCATTGTACCTAGTTGTGTTGTATTTTGTGCCTTTAAATCAGTGTAGGAGAGAGAGAACTACATAACCAGACACCTGGAGAAGAAGGACCATGGGGAGACAAAGAAACAGTCAGCATATGAAAGAAAAGCAGTTATCACCAGAAAGAAATTAAATGAAAAGGAGGCAAGCAACCTGTCAGAGAAAGAATTCAGAGAAATGGTTATAATATGGCTGAAAAGAATGAAAGACAAATTCAACAATATGTGTAAGAACCAAGAGGAAATGAAGAAGAACCAAGAAGAAATGAAAAATGACATCACTGTTGTAAAGAACTCAATAGAGAGCATCAAGGGTAGACTAGAAAAAGCAGAGGACCACATCAGTGAGCTAGAAGACAAGGTAGGAAAAAAATACCCAAATACAGCAGCTTCTAGAAAAAAATAAAATAAAAAGCAGGAGGAAAGCCTAAGGGAACTTTGAGACAACATGAAACAAAACAACATTCACATACTAGGGGTTACAGAAGGAGAGGAAACTGAGCAAGAAAAGAAAACCTGTTTGAAGAAATGATGACAGAAAACTTCCCTGTTATAGGGAAGAAAAAACCCACACAAATCCAAGAAGCTCACAGACTCCCAAGCAAAATGAACTGCAAAAGACTGACACCAAGGCACATTATAATTAAATTGGCAAACACCAATGGCAAAGTAAGAATCTTAAAAGCAGCCAGAGAGAGACAGAAAATTACCTACAAAGGAACCCCCATCAGACTAGTGACTGATTTATCAACAGAAACTCATCAGGCAAGAGGGGGAAAAGAATGAAATATACAAAGTGATGCAAAAGAAAGGGTCTTAATTCAAGAATACTATATGCAGCAAGGCTTTCAATCAAAATTGAAGGTGAAATCAGGAGCTTCACAGACAGAAAAGGACTAAAGGAATTTATTAACCACCAAACAAGCAATGCAAGAAATGCTAAAGGGCCGAGACTGGTTTGGCTCAGTGGATAGAGCCTTGGCCTGCAGACTGCAAGGTCCTGGGTTCCATTCCGGTCAGGGGCATATACCTTGCTTGTGGGCACATCTCCAGTGTGGGGTGTGCAGGAGGCAGCTAATCGATGTCTCTCTCTCATCGATGTTTCTGACTTTGTATTCCTCTCACTTCCTCTCTGTGAAAAATCAATTATATATATATATATATATATATATATATATATATATATATGAACAATTTAACAAGAAGAAATAACTCTGGTAAACATATATGCACCCAATACAGGAGCACCAAAATATATTAAAAAAAAAAAAAAAACTCCTGGAGGATATTAAGGGGAGATTGACAGCAATATAATCATAATAGGAGACTTTGATACCCCAGTATCAACATTGGACAAATCCTCTAAACAAAAAAAATCAGAGAAAAGAAATATCAATCCTAATGATTCACTAGACCAGATGGAATTAATTGACATCTTCAGAATATTTCACCCAAAACCCACAGAATATACATTATTCTCAAGTGCATATGGGTCATTTTCAAAGATAGGCCACATTTTGGGTCATAGGCAAAGTCTCTTCAAAGTCAAGAAGATAGAAATCAGATCAAGTATGTTTTCAGATCACAGTGGCATAAAACTGGAAATCAACTACAATAAAAACAATCCAAAGAAATCAAACACATGGAGACTAAAAAGCATGCTATTAGACAAAGTATGGGTTACTAGAGAAATCAAAGACAAAATAAAAAACATCATAGAAACAAATTACAATGAAAGCATAACAATCCAAAATCTATGGTACACAGCGAAAGAAGTCTTGAGAGGGAAGTTCATAGATCTACAAAGCTACTGCAAAAACACAAGAAACAATCGTAAAAAATTACCTAACCATACAATTCAAAGAGTTAGAAAGAGAGCAATAAGAAAAGCCCCGTGTAAGAAAAAGGAAGGAAATAATAAAGATCAAAGTGCAGATAAACAACATTGAGACCAAAGACACACCACACACACACACACACACACACACACACACACACACACACACACGATAAACAAAACCAAGAGCTGGTTCTTTGAAAAGATAAACAAAATTTGATGAACCTCTAGCCAGATTCAGCAAGAAGTAAAAGAGAGGATTCAAATAAACAAAATCAGAAATTAAAGAGGTGAAATAACAACAGGTAAAATATAAATGATTGTTAAAAAATACTAGGAACAACTCTATTCCAACAAACTAGATAACCTGGAGAAAATAAACATATTCTTATAAAAATATAACCTTCCAAAACAAAATCAGGAAGAATCTAATCATCTTAATAGGCCAATAACTGTGAAGAAATTGAAGCAGTCATTAAAAAGCTTCCAACAAAATAAGCCCAGGACCATAAGGCTTCACAGGGGAGTTATACAAATTATTTAAGGAAGAACTAAAACCCATCCTCCTCAGACTATTCCGAATATTCAAGAGGAAGGAACACTTCCGAGCTCATCTTATGAAGCCAGCATCATCCTAATACAGAAACCAGATAAAGACAACACAATGAAAGAGAATTACAACCCAATATCCCTCATGAACATAGATTCCAAAATCCTCAACAAGATTCCAGCAAATTATATCTAGCAGTATGACCAAGTAGGATTTATTGCAGGAATGCAATGATGGCACAATATCCATAAATCAATAAACGTGATACATCACATAAACAAATTGAGATAAAAATCACAGTCATATCCATTGATGCAGAAAAAGAATTTGACAAAATGCAACACCCTTTCTTGCTAAAAACTCTCAATAAGATAGGAATATAAGTATCATACCTCAACATAATAAGAGCCATATATGATAAAACCAGAACTAACATCATACTCAATGGGCAAAAACTAAAATAATTTTCCCTAAAAATAGGAGAAAGATAGAGATGCTCACACTCACCAATCCTGTTTGAAATAGTACTGGAAGTATCAGCCATTGCAATTAGACAAGAAGAAGAAATAAAAGGCATCCAAATTGGAAAAGAAGAAGTAAAGCTGTCCTTATTTGCAGATGACATGATATTGTACATAACAAACCTGAAAGACTCCATCCAAAAACTAATACACTTAATAAATGAATTCAGTAATGTAGCAGGATAAAAAATTAATGTCAAGAAATCTATGGCATTTATATAAACCAATAGTGAACTTACAGAAAGAGAGACTAAAAAAGCAATCCCATTTAGTACCACACCAAAAAAATTAAAATACCTAGGAATAAATTTAACTAAGTCGGTAAAAGTCCTATACACAGAAAACTACAGAAAACTGTAAAAAGAGATAGAGGAAGACATAAACAGATGAAGAGCATACCATGTTCATGGTTTGATAGAATCAACATCATTAAAATGTCCATACTACCGAAAGCAATCCAAAGATTCAATGCACGCCCCATTGAAATACCAATGGCATATTACACAGACCTACAAAGAAATCTACAAAAATTCATCTGGAATTAAAAAAGACCCCAAATTGCCACAGTAATCCTGAGAAGAAAGAACAAAGTAGGTGGGATCTCAATACCAGATTTCAAGCTGTATTACAAAGCCACTGTCCTCAAAACAGTCTGGTACTGGCATAATAACAGACATATAGACCAATGGAATAGTATAGAGAATCCAGATATTGACCCAAACAACTATGGTCAATTAATATTTGACAAAGGAGGCATGAACATACAATGGAATCAAGACAGTCTCTTCAATAAATGGTATTGGGAAAATTGGACAGATACATGCAAAAGAAATGAAACTAGACCACCAATTTACACCATACACAAAAATTAATTCAAAAGGATACAGGACTTAAACATAAGATGATAAACCACAAAAACACTAGAGGAATCCACAGGCAGAGAGATCTCAGACATATGTCAAAGGAATTTTTTTACCGATACCACTCCTAGGGCAATGGAAATTAAAGAGAAAATAAACAAATGGAACTATATCAAAATAAAAAGCTTTTGCACAGCAAAAGAAACCATCAATAAAACAAAAAGCCCACTGTATGGGAGAACATATTTATAAATGTTATCACTGATAAAGATTTAATCTTCAACATCTACAGGCAACTTATGCAACTTAATAAAAGAAAGACAAATTATCCAATAAAATAAATGGGCAACAAACCTAAATTGACACTTTTTGAAAGAAGACAGAAGGAATCCAGGAGACACATAAAAACATGCTAAAAATCACTAATTATCTGAGAGATGCAAATCAAAATGACAATGCAGTACCATCTCATACCTACCAGAATGGTAACCATCAACAAATCAACAAACGACAAGTGCTGGTGAGGATGTGCACTGCCGGTGGGAATGCAGACTCGTACAGCCACTGTAGAGAACAGTATGGATTTTCCTCAAAGAACTAAAAATGGAGCTCCCATTTGACCCAGTAATCACAGTTCTAGAGATATATCCCAAGAATCTAGAAATACCAATCAGAAAAGATATATGCATCTCTATATTCATAGCTGCATAATTACCATAGCTAAGATTTGGAAACAACTTAAATATCCATCAGCTGATGAATAAATTAGAAAACTATGGTACTTCTACACAATGGAATAGAATGCTGCTATAAAAAAGAAAGAATTCTTACTATTTGCAGCAGCATGGATGGACCTGGAGAGCATTATGTTAAGTGAAATAAGCCAGGCAATGAAAGAAAAATACCACATGATCTAATTAATGGAAAATAAATAATATTATAATTTGATGAATAAAAAGATAAATATAGCACCAAACAGACTGTCAAATTACAGTGGGAAGGCTGGGGAGTGTTGGGATAGAGACAAATAGATCAACTAAAGGACTTGTATGCATGCACACTAGTGGACACAAGACATTGGGGGGTGGGATTAAGGCATGATAGGGGATAGGGAAGGCTGAGGAAGGTTAATGGGGGGGAAAGGAGATATATGTAATAATATATATAATATTTTAAACAATAATAAAATATTTTTAAAAAGAAAATAAAAGACAAATATAAAAAATAAAAATAAAAAATGAAGCCAGTTTAAGAGACCGTAGGGACAAAACAAAAACAAACAAAACATATCAAAATTAAGATAATAGGCATGCCAGATGTAGAGGAGAGAGAGCAAGGGACTGAAAACATACTTGAGTCTGGCTGGTGTTGCTCAGGAGTTGAGCATCAACTATGAACTAGGAAGTCAGGGTTTGACTCCCAGTCAGGACACATTGTGGGCTTAATTCCCTTTAGGGCACTCAGGAGGCATGATTATCTCTCTTCACTGATCTTTCTATCTCTTTCTCTCTCCCTCTCCCTTTCTCTCTGACTTTAATAAAAATAAATATATATTAAAGTTATTTGAAATAAAATGACCAAATTTTTTTACATGGTAAAGGAAACACACACAAGTCTAGGAAGTTCAGAGTCCCAAATAAGGTTAAACCTGAGGGAAGCATACCAAAACACATGTTAATCAAAATGGAAAAGTTAAACAGAGATCTTAAAAGCAGCTAGAGAAGAGCTGTTAGTTACTTACAAGGGAGCTCATATATATGTCAGTTGATTATCTCAAAAGTTTTGCAGGCCAGAAGGATTTAGGAATTCAAAGTGATGAAAAGCAAAAATTTACAACCAAGATTACCAAGCAAGGCTATTAATTAGAATCAAAAGAGAGAAGAAGAGATTCGCAGACCAAAAAAAGGTAAAAGATATTACCATCACCAAACCAGAAATGTTAAAAGGACTTCTATAAGAAGAAGAAAAAAATAAAATAATGAGTAATAAAATGACAATAATTACGTACCTATCAGTTTAAAGATAAATGGACTAAATGCTCCAATCAAAAGACATTTTGCACACCAAAAATCAACTTTCGAAAAGAAAAATTTTAAAAATTGTATTTTAAATTGTATAAAAATAAACAAAATATCTAAAAATAAATTTAACCAAGGATGTAAAGATTTCTACTCAGAAAATTATAAGAAACCAAAGAAAAAAATTGAAGGAGATACAAATAAATGACACTATGTACTGTGCTCATAAATAGGAAGAATTAACATTGTTAAAATATTCATACTACCCAAAGCAATCTATAGGTTCAATGCCATGCCTATTAAAACCCAAATGGCATTTTTTATAGAACTGGAAATAATTCTAACAATTATATGAATGCAGAAAAGACCACTAATATCCAAAAACATTTTATAGAAAGAAGAACAAATTTGGAGATATTATGCTATCTGATGTCAAACCATACTATAAAGGTATATCAATCATAGCAGCATGGTATTGACATAAAAACAATCACATAGATCAATGGGACATAATAGAGAATTTAGAAATAAACCTGCACCTGAATGGCCAATTGATCTATGACAAAAGAAGGCAAAAATATACAATGGGGTAAAGACAGTCTCTTTAATAAATGGCGTTGAGAAAGATGGACAGATATATAAAATAAATAAACTTGTTCACTTTCTCACACTATTTACAAGAATCATCTCAAAGTAGATTAGAGTCTTGAATGCAAGACCTAAACCATAAGAGAAGAAGAAAATAATGTCTCTCTGACATTTTTGTATATATCTCTTCAGGCAAGGGAAACAACAAAAATAGATACATGGAATTACTACATCAAACTAAAAGATTTTTGCACAACAAAGAAAACCATCACCAAATGAAAAGGCAATCTACTAAATGATACATCCTGTAAGGGATTATTATCCAAAAAATATAAGGAACTCATATAACCTAACATCAAAAAGACAAAACAATTTGTCTAAAATATTGGCATTGGAGCTGAATAAACATTTCTCCCAAGAGAACATACAGATGGCTGATAGACATATGAAAATATATTTAACATCGGTCATCATCAGAATACGTAAATTAAAACCACAATGAGATATCACCTCACACCTGTCAAAATGGCTCTCATCAATAAATCAACAAAAAAAGTGTTGGCTGAAACCGGTTTGGCTCAATGGATAGAGCGTTGGCCTGCGGACTGAAAGGTTCAGGATTCAATTTTGATTGAGGGCATGTACCCTGGTTATGGGCACATCTCCAGTGGGGGGCGTGCAGAAGGCGGCTAATCAATGTCTCTCTCTCTCTCATTGATGTTTCTAACTCTCTATCCCTCTCCCTTCCTCTCTGTAAAAAAAATCAATAAAATATATTTTTTTAAAAAGTGTTGGCAAAGATGTGGGAAG